>LGRX02033286.1:0-77915 GCA_001247695.2 Cymbomonas tetramitiformis
AGAGAAAAGTCCTTGCTCCGCATTCGGGTCCACGTGCGGGCCGAACCCCGGCGGGTACGTCGAGGTCTGTGCGGCTCCCGGCCGGACGTGCAACGGGGACGGGGGCCGCCGGGGGGCCGTGCCTTCGGTAACAGGGACAATGGGAGGTGTTTGCTGTCCCGATTCCCGGGACACCAAGTCGGTCGGGACGTCCCCCATAGGCGGGGGGACCGCTCCCCCCGCGTTCAAATCAGCACGCGGGGTCAGAGTCACAGGTTGAGCCGTATCCCCCGTCGGGGCCGTACGGGACCTCTCAAGCACCTCGCGGAAGCTTTCCAGATTCCTCACCATAGTGGCTCTGGACTGGCTGTTCGTGACCCCCAGACCGGGGACCTTGGCACAGATTTTCCGTAGGTGCTCGGACTTGAATGAAGATAGAGGGGTTCAACAGTAGTTCCTTGGATGCCAGGCAACACGAAGAAGTTCAGCCCATTAAAGGCGTTCACCGTCAAGTCAGGGATAGTCGGCCTCTCCTCCGTCACCTGGTGGACTTCATCGCGGGACGCCTGCGGACGGAGAGGAAGGCTGCCCCCCCCCGCAACATCCTCCGCCAAGGACGTTCTCTGCAACACATTTCTCGCCGGAGGAGGAGAGTCAGCGCGTCCAGGAGCTGCTTGGCCACCAAACGACAGTTCTTGTAACAAGGACGGTCCGGACGGCGACTCCGGCGTTTCAGCATTCTCCCGCGACCACCTTTCCCCCGCGTCGACCACCTCGTCCCCGTCTTCAGATTCATTAAGACCCAACGAGCGAAAAATTGCGGGCTCCTCCCGCGGAGGGGAGAGCCGCGGAGCCGAGGTTGCTGCATTCAAGGCGGGCGACACGTTGGGCACGGATTTCTCGTCGAGCTGACGAGCTCGTGCGCCGCGGGAGGCGCGGGTCGCCCTCCGCAAATCAGAACTAGTAGCGATTGCTGCGAAACTCATGATTGTAAGAAGAAAACTTGCGTTAGGAAACGGAGAAGAAAGACGCAGCAATCGTCAGCAGGTAGGAAAAGTGAAGTATTTTCACCAATTTCCGACTAAAGAGCGACACTCTGCGACACTTAGACTTCGAAGCTGGAGGTGAACAGCCACTTCGTGATCCTTCATTTCCTCGATCCGGGGAGTGAGATCAGACGATCCGTCTCCTGAATGACGGTCATCACTGATGACGGAAGGAAAGTCGGCGATCAACAGCGTCACAGCAGGGGGAGTATAGTAGATACGTAGTACGTCCCTCCTCGCAATCGGATACCTGCGACATGACCCGCGTACACACAGTATCATACGTTTACACATTATGATAAGCGAACTGAAAAATAAAAGTAGCCGAGCACTTTGGAAATCCCTGCGTGTATCACAGCAATCACAGCCGTTCGCCCCATGAGGCGGAGGAACGTTGAAGAAATTGCGTACTGTAGCTGAAGAATTTTACGATGCAATTGCGGATTGGGATGGGTCAACGAAGAACGAGTAGAGCTAACATACCTCTGCTCCTTATGATTTGGAACCTGGCGAAATTACCTTACTGTACTTACTTACTTAATCAGCAGCAGCAGCAGCAACAACAGCAGCAACAAAGCGCGAATCCCAACGGGCGACACAGACGAACTTCCGATCTCACGATCGCCAGACGCTAACGATGACAGTGCCACTGCAGTCGCGTACATTTACCGCGACGCCACCCACGCGTTATGGCATGGCATGTTTGGATGCAAAAAGCGAAGCACTGTCGCGCATATGATCCTACGGTCAGCTGGCCTAGTGGAGATCTCTTTTTGAGATCGATCCGCCTAGTAACGAGTAAGCAGTCACGCAACGGCATCGGCAGCGGCAATGGTGTCCGCGATGTCCATGTGACATGTGTTCACCGTCTGCTGCCGGCGACGTTCATTGCGGTCACTGTGTCGCTGTCTCTCACGCGATAGACGCAGCCGTGACATGCAGTCATCATGTGTCATCGGAAAAGTTGGACAAGTTCCCAGCGCCTGTGTCCACCCTGTCCCTAGGCAGATAGGGAGATCCTCGTCACTGCCGATCTCAGATCTGGCGTGGCGTGGTCAACTCTGGTCATGCGATGCGATGGCCGATATCTGCGTCCGATGACTGTGTACATGTAATTGCACCATCAGCAGATCGAAAATAATTTTATACACAGCGTCTGGCGTAATTTTCGACTCATCGTCGTCATCGAAAATGCACGTTCGATTAGGTCATGCCATTGCTGTATGGTCGTGCGGTGGTCAGAAGTTCAAGGTTCAGTGGACGAAATGCTAAATGCATTTAGCGGCTAAATGCATTTAGCGTTTCGTAAATGCATTTAGCGTTTATTCCCTGGAATATTCCGTCGCGTGGCAGATCGTCTGCTTAGGAAGTTAGAATATGCTCGTCGCGTGGCAGACGAAACGCTAAATGCATTTAGCGGCTTAAATGCATTTACATTTAGGAATTCCTAAATGCATTTAGGATTTCGTAAACACGTTTTCGGGTGGGGGTGCCATCACGCTGTCAGCAAATGCCGAATCCAGTGGACTACAGTGGACTACAGTTGAAACAGTGGACTACAGTTGAAACAGTGTTGTCGTTGTTACAGCTGAATTCGAACTTCAAAAAAAAATCGACATCTCGGGTCGCTCCGGGAAAATCCCTAATCGATTTCACATCTCACATCTGGCTGACGCTGGCTTACGAAACGCTAAATGCATTTAGCGAAAAATCCTAATGACCGCGCCCCCCCCCGTCATTAGGATTTTGGACAAAACTGCGTTAAGTTTGCCAAAACGCTTTTCGGGATGTCTCACGTGATGGGACACGTCGACAGACAGCCTGTCGCAGACGTGGACACAATATGTCGTTTCCTAAATGCATTTAGGAATTCCTAAATGCATTTACGACTTTTTTGGGTCAAAACTCCTAAATGCATTTAGGAATTCTTAAATGCATTTAGGAATTCTTAAATGCATTTAGGAATTCTTAAATGCATTTAGGAATGCCCCGAGCGGATACACGATTAGATAAATCAGTAGAATCGTCCGATGGTAATTTCCGCCCATCTGGACCGCGTAATTTTTGTGATGACATTGTTTCGTAAATGCATTTACGTTTCGTCCACTAAACCTTGAACTTCTCATAAGACTAGACACTACTTTCTCACATCGACGTACGTAAAAGCTCAATGCTAAGATGCGCTCGTTTCAAGTATACGTAATGAAAATGCTTGCGCTTAAGAGGGTGAATTGATATTACTATCAATAATATCAGTGTCAAGTTTCGTGCGCTGAAACGCGGCTTGAAAACCCCTCGACTGCCAAGCTTTTCATCCCCCATGGGGGTCCACCCCATCTTAAACCGCATCAACTTAGCTTGCAGTCGCGACTGCAAACGAAGCGATGCGGTTGCGTATGGGGTCGTTCAAAGGCTCAAAAAAAATGTATTCGCCTTGTGAATACATGTATACTTCTTCACGGGGAGCCCAATCTTGCCACCCCCACTGTAAGGGGGGGGCACAATGGGTCTCCTGTCTGTCACCCCTCAGCCCGATGTGTCACCAGTGTCCGTTGTCGCGGTTGTCACGGTGTGCTATAAAACACTCACCTCAGTATTTTATATCATCTTAGTATCCGAGAACACCTGCCCCTGCGAGACTGTTCTGCACACACGCATTCGACATATATATCGACATATATATATCTCACTTCTTGTCAGGTTATCGGCCACCACTTGTGGGTGTTCGTTGATTGCTTTGGATCCCTGGAGGGCACGTCGAAACTCCTTGTAACCGCCGCACGTCGCCGGCAACTGACGCACGTCGCCGTCAGCAACTACATCTCGACCTCGGCCACCGTTGAAGATCGCGGCCGCGTTCAAAATTTTATCACCAAACCGTTGACAATTTGGGCTACAGTTGTGCCCCGTTGTTTTTACGCAAGTTCCAACATTCCCGATTACGTACTTCCAGCTATGGTGTCTAATCGCCGAAGCCCTCGACCTGTGGTGGAGTCCATCCGCTCCGCGCGTGCCGCCGCGGCTGCATCTGGCTCCCCTGCGGGTTCTGCACTCCCTGGCTCTGCGGCCCCTTCTCCACAAAGGGGTTCCCGCACACCGGTGCAAAATCCCGATCCGGTGGTGCGCATGTCCGCGCTGATCAGCAAGCCGACATTTATCTCGCTGGCTGCCACCTCCGCCGAATTTCATCGAGACGCCTCGGTCTGGGCGTCACAACAATATGAGTACTCCGAGAGGATGGACTACGCCTTCACCTACGGTGAAGAACTCGTGAAAGTCCTCCGCTCCCATGGCTTCAGGCCGCAGAAGGGGTATACACTCGACGGCCCTGACTCCGAGACCGACTTCGCGGTCCTTCTTGGTAATCTTCGCCACGTCCTGTCCCCCATCTCCCACTACGAGTACGACAAGCTCTTCGACCTCGAGCACGCGTACCTCGAGTACCACTGGTCTCTGAACGAGCTCATCTTCATCATCCTCAAGGGCGTCCTCAACGGTACGGCTCTGGCACTCTACCAGGAGTCCGCTCGAGTCCACCCACGCGATGGACGTTGCGCCTTACAGCGCCTACGGTACCATGTCGAGGCCTCCACGGACCCCGACACTTTCCGCTTCTGGACGAAGCTGCGGGAAACGAAGATTAGCGAGACCGCCGACCCCGCCCCGCAGCTTACGGTTCTCCGCGTCCTGGGCGACAAGCATCAACGCCTTCATCCCGGCTACGACGACACTGGACGTGTACAAGATCTCCAGCACGTTCTCAGCCGGTCAGCGGCGAGCTCCCCACACGTGTCCCCACTTTATCTGGTGGTGCTACATACGTGAGATCGCCGCTGGCCAAAGGTTTACTTTCTCCACCCTCGCCCTCGCTCCGCATTGCCACAGTATGGCAGACCGAGGGGCACCTCTCCCGTCTAGCCACTCCTCCATCCTCGGGCGCTGGTGGTGGCAAGGCGCGGGCGGACGGAGCCGGTGGTGCTACGTTCAACGCCGTACGCACCAAGCCCGTCACCAAGCCCGTCGGAGATTGGAAGCCGGCCCAGAACCCCCGCGTCCCTCACTTGATGTGTGGCTACTATCCCATGGTCCTTGTGGGAGGACCATAATCGATTATGGTCCTCCCACAAGGATCAATGTTGCAAGAATTTAATTGGGCATTGGTTCGGATCTAGAAGGCGCGCCCAATGATTTTTAGTATCAATGGGACATATATTAATTACTTCGATGCTTGGTCCGGCCTGGATCCACCCAATATATCCATGGCGTTCGCATTTGCGACAAGCACCCTCAACTTTTTCAGATTGCATTTTTTTGAAAATTCAAAAAGGCACAAAAAGATACGATATCTTCAATAATTTTTTGGGAATAGTATGTGCAGGCTACACCTGCGTCCATGCGATCATATCGATCTTATACACATGTCCCCATCATATTTGGGTCATACGTCATGTTGGAGTGCATATATTGGCCATCTCTAATGCTTATTAACAGCCGTACACCTTTTTAGTCGGTTTTTTTAGCCGGAATGGGATAATCGGTGCAAACATGACCCATTATCCACGATGCCCGCTAGAGTGCATTCACAGTGTAGTAGGAGCGTATGTGAATTGAAAATTAGAAGTGCAAAAATCACAAAATCCTTATTTCACTCGGGAGTGATCAGCCGCCACGGTAAACGAGAGCTCAGATGGCGACTAGAGTGTGGACTATCCAACTAAGTTTTCATATTTGGTCATAAACTCAAGGTGTGCGACCATGCGCGGCCAACACCGCGCACCATGCAACCGCTAGGACGGTTAAAGACTATGGTCCTTGTGGGAGGACCATCTTTTTTTCGACGATTTCGATAAAAAACATATCAAAAGCGCACCCTTTAAGCACGCCCCTCTAGCACACGCGTGGACGATCCTGTAGGGGAAATTATTCAATTGACTCATAAATATGATGCCAAAAGCACGTATACGCCTCAAAGATCCATGTGGCACTCATAATAGTCATCGCGCGTTGGTCCTTGTGGGAGGACCATGAATTTGGATAGTAGCCATGTGGGAAGGGGTCGGCTATCCGTGCATCTCGTGCTTCCGTATGTGGGGCGTCACCGATGGGCACACCGACACAGAGGGGGTGTGCCCCTACGCATGTGCCGCGTCCTTTGCACCTTCCAGGGGGCCGCCTAATGCTCCGAAGGCGCCGAAGCGCCCCACCGTTGCTGCCTGGGCTAAGCCCGCCGGTGGTGTGCCTCCTGCCGCGGCCCCTGGTCCCCCGGCGAGCCGTGGCTCACCTTCATTGCAGTATGCGGCTGTGGACGGCGATGACGGCGATGGCGACGATGGCGCGGCCGCATTCCCTTTCCGCCCTTTGCTCGATCGTGACGAGCCGGGGCCCATGCCCGACACCTCTGCTGGACTTTAGGCTAAGGGCTATTATTATGGGCTCTGATAGCCCCTAGCCTGACCCGTCTCTGATCGGAACCGTGACTCCGCTAGTAGCTAGGATGACAGTACAGTAGTACTGTACGTCAGTCATCACTTCGTATTATCCGGGTTTCCGAGATGCATGATAAAAGCACTCGGCCGGACTGTTTATGGGAGCTTAGCCAGTTTTACCCGAGCGGAACACCTGTTCTCGCAGGTTATGGGCCCACCACGCTTCCACTGCGGCGGCCACTCTCGTGCATCGGCTGCGCAGGGATTCTTTTGACGTTCAGAGTTCGAAAACAGCAGCGACAAAAGTACTGGGCGACAAGATCGCAAAATTCCGTGGGGATGAAACATCGGCTTCGGACATGCATCTTTTCTCAATTGGTATCCGAGCTTCAGCAACTTTTCACGCTGCAGTCGACGGCATTCGCACCCCTGTTTGACCTGACTGCTGCTGACACCCCTGTTCTGCCTGCTGCCAATGAACTGTTGTACTCTGTGCTGCTGTTGCTGACTGCGCCAGGGTCTCCTGCCCGTAATTGGGTAGAGGCTTCTGGTGCGGATGTTCCTGCTGATGGCAAACGCGCCACCCTGGAGGTGGTGCGTATGCTTGCTGACGCGTCGACTCCGTTCGACGCTCTGACTGAGCTGCTTGAAGTGAAGATTTCTGACGAGTGTGACCCTGACGCGGGGATTCGCCTCTTCAACAGCTGCCTTCGGGATGCACAGCGTCTGACGACGCTGCCCGAAGACGCTGTTAAAAGGCAATTCCTCTCTGCCCTGTCTGGACCGGCTTACGCCACGCTGGTTGACTCGTTTGCTCGAGCTGACCAGCGTGCGGCTGTGAGTCTGCTCACCTTGCAGGCACGCGTGCGCGAGCAGTACCGCTGCGGGCGGCTCTCGGGCAAGCGCACTGCGGGGCGCCCCATGTCTGTAGCATCTTGCACCACTGACACTGGCCTGGCTTCGGCCATTGAGCGGCTCAGTGCTCAGTTGGTCAAGTTGCAGCGGGATGTGGATTCCCTTAAGAAGGGTGGCTCCAAGCCCCCTGGGAAACACACTCCGCGCAACTTCCACCGGCCTGGAGTGCAACCGCTTGCTCATTCCGCCTCTTCGGAGGTGGCTTTTGACAAGCGGTCTGGCACCTTTGTCCCAACGTGCAGGCACGAGAAGTGCCGCGCCGTTGGGTCAAAGCATTGGCTGAGTGAGTGTCCTCACAAGGACACTCACCCAATGACCATTTCGGCATCCTACTGCCAAGCCGTTGAGTCCTATGACTCCGACGTGCTTGCCCTTCGTTTTCAGCGGTACTATGACGCTGGGGATGAGGGGTCCATGGAGCACTTGTGTGCTCTCGTGGGGCAGCCTGAAGTCTGTGAGCTGTCTGCGCATTCCTTTGCTCCAGAGCCTACGGCTCTGCAGCAGTTCAGGGATGCCGCTGCCTCTGCTGAGTCTGCACCTGATGAGCACCTGTCCATTGGCCGTGTTGCATTTGCTGAGGTCAGCGGTCCGCTTGCTGGTGGTGTCGCTGAGCCGACCGCCAGCAAGCGGCTGCTGCCGAAAGCCTCTGCACCCGTGCATCGTGAGCCGAGTGGCTTGCATGAGGTCAGCCGTGCCGCCTTCGTGCCGCCGTCTGCCTCTCTGGCTCTCGGCCCGACGGCTACGGCTGACAATTCATTCAAAACATTCAACACTATACACCCTGACTGGTTTGACATTGACCCTGAGCCTGTTGAGGTGTGTGATTCCGATGATGATGGGGAGGGCTCCAACTACTCTCCTGATGTCTGCCTGACTGAAATTGAGGGGGGTGCACCGCCGACGGCTGCAGCATTTCGACGATTCGGAGTCCCCAGAGGCTCCAAGCCATTTGGCATCGGTCAGTTTGCACTCAGTCTCTTCATGGTGGCTACATTTCTCTTCAGTGCTACGGCGATGCCGACACTCGTGGTCGGCGGTGGTGTCAGGGGCCTGGTTGAGCCCGGAGCCACTTACGATCGCGGTGCGGTTCGTCTCGGTGATGCGTTACCGGATCCTCTTTGCCCGCCTGTGGTTACTACTGGTTCGTCGATGCCACAGCGGGACGTGACACAATTTTCTTTTCAATCGACCTCGGCTGCTTTGCAATTTGGACAGCCTGACATTCCCCTCCGGGATCCGCCTGACCCTCTTGGGTCTGGTGGTGTCAACGTCTTTCAATTATCATCTCAACTCACTTCGGAAGTATTTCTGCCTTGGAATCCGACCGCTGAACTCGGCTCTGCCGACCAGCTTTGCAGTGGCTGAGTGTGCTTATCTGTTATCCTGGTGGTTTGATTAGCCTTGGCCGCAGTAGTGGGTTGTGCCGGGACAAGTCCCCGGACACCCAGCTTAAAGTATATCTGTTTCCAGTAAGTTGCTGTTTGTTATCTGTTTAGTTAGCTCCGCTTGCCTAGCCCTATTAGCTACGGTCACAGCTCCGGGTGGTGTGCTGGACTTTAGGCTAAGGGCTATTATTATGGGCTCTGATAGCCCCTAGCCTGACCCGTCTCTGATCGGAACCGTGACTCCGCTAGTAGCTAGGATGACAGTACAGTAGTACTGTACTGTCAGTCATCACTTCGTATTATCCGGGTTTCCGAGATGCATGATAAAAGCACTCGGCCGGACTGTTTATGGGAGCTTAGCCAGTTTTACCCGAGCGGAACACCTGTTCTCGCAACCTCCGTGGACGACGATGACGCCGGTTGGCCGGCTCTCCGCTCCGTTCCGTGGATCCCGTCGTTCCAGGGTGCATCGACATCCAGCTCGGCGGCGAAGCAAGATTGAATTTCAACAGCACCGTTCGGAAAAGACCCTTCTCCATGCCTGCACGGTTTGTGATTGACTCTCGAGGGAACCGAGCTCTTTAGATTTAGTTAGCAACAAACTTTTGGACATCTTGGGATGGCACATCGGCGGACTGCTCGGGCCAGTTTGGCTCCTAGACCCTGCAGTGCTCCTGCCTCTTTGCTTGGTGACACCTTGCGAGGAAGACAGATACACTGTCCGGCTAAGCTCGCTAAGCATGAAACTGATAATCACATAAACAGTGTCTGGCCGGAGCTTTATGCTCTCGGAAACCCAGACAGTAACAATGACTGTACTACTGTACTGTACTACTGTACAGTACAGTGCTAGGATGTCACGGACACGATACGGAAGCAGGGTCAGGCTAGGGGCTAGTCAGAGCCCATAATAACTAAGCCTAAACCCGAAGTCCAGCACACCACCCGTGGGTGTGACTACCTAGCAAAGCAGGTACAGGGTATACAGCCACGTAATAATAAACAAACACCTAACATTCATTTCGGTGGAAACCGATCACTTCTAGCTGGGTGCCGGGGTCTTGACCCGGTCATCCCACTACTGGGCTAAAGCTAATCAAGCTACCAGGATAAATGCCAAGAAACTCAGCCACTTTGAGGCTGGTCAGCGGAGCCGAGTTCAGCGGTCGGGATGTGAATACAAAATAATCCCGAAGTGAATTGCAGACTGTCTGTTTGAAATCGAGCACCACCAGGCCCAAGTGGGCAAGGCGGTTCCACAGCAGAGAGTAAATCAACTGAAGAATTCTGACAAGTAGATTCCCATGGCGGTTTGAACTTTGAAGAAAGAGATAAGAAAACTCGATCGTCGGGCGGCCAATCACGGATGTCCAGAAAGCCAAGTGGCGGATCCGAAGCAAAGTGATCTCCAGCAGACCGATGGACGGTGACTCCGGGCTCAACCAGGCCCCTGTCACCACCGCCCACGGCAACCAGAGATGCCGTAGCACTGGCCAACAGAGAACAGCAGAGCACTGAAGACATCAACGCACACCGGAGAAAACTCGGCGGAGCCCGCGGACGGTACACCGGAGCTGCTAGCGGCGATGCCCCCCTGTCAGAGTCATGCTCAAGAGTGCCGAAGGAGTCAAAAGCCACGTGTTGCCCGCCGTCAGAGTCATTGTCAGAGCCTTGGCCGTCGTCAGAGCCTTCAGAGCCAATGTCAGAAGTCTCAATCGTCATGCCAGCAAACAGCGGAGCCGGTGCGGTGTCGCCAAGCTGGAGCGATGGGACAGAACCGGGCAAGCCGAGAGAGCCAGGCATAGCCACTGGCGGGTCATGAGCCGTAGGCACACCACCAGCCACGAGTGCAGAGGAATCCCGAACCGCAGGCGGTGGCGGAATCGAACCCTGTGCACCCGAATGGAACGTGACCAGAGGAAAGTGAGCCTCGCCGTCATCGCCAGCCGCCGCATCCTGAGCGGAAGCCGCCGCATCCTGAAAGTGCTTCAGAGATGTGGGCTCAGCCGGCACAAAGGAATGCGCCGACAGCTCGCACACCTCTGGGCGACCCTCCATCGTGCAGAGCGACTCGAAGGCGTGCTCATCCCCCGCGTCATAGAAACGCTGGAAACGAACAGCCAAGCAGTCAGTCTCGTAGTCTTCAACCGCACCACAATAGTGGGCAGAGTGAAGACCGCCGTTGGGGCATTCAGCATGCCAGTGCTTCAAACCACTCTGTGCACACACCGCATTCTTGCAGTGGGGCACGAAGGCACCACTCTTCTTGTCAAATGAGACAAGAGGAGCGGTGCCAAGTGGTTTAACACCAGCACGATGAAGCTTGGCAGCAGAGCGGGTAAGGTGCTTGCCCGCAGGCGGAGCCCCTTCCCGTTTTTGCCGCCTCAGGTCACGAATGTCCTGCTGCATGCGCTCCAGCTGCTTCTGCAGACTGGACAACGCCGCAGCCAGGTCAGACGCGCCATCGCCGAATGACAGAGCAGACACAGGGGTGTCAGAGACTTGCAGGCCGTGGCGGAACTGCTCCCGCACACGAGCCTGAATAGTCAAGAGAGACACGCCCTGCCGCTGGTCAGCCCGAGCCAAGGAGTTAGCCAAGTCACGATACAACGCCGAATTGCCGAGAGCCTTCAGAAACTGCCGTTTCACCGCGTCCTCCGGCAAGTTGTGGGAACGCTGAACGTCCCGCAACAGGCCATTGAACTCGCGGATGCCACGGTCAGGATCTTTGCTGCTGGGGATGCGGACCGCCAGCAGCAACTCAAAAGAGTCAAAGGGTTCCGAACGCTCCTGGAGCATGCGCACTACCTCAAGGGCAGCGCGCTTGCCATCTCCAGGAGCGTCGGACCCAGAGGCCTCAAGCCAGTCACGGGCAGGCGAGCCAGGGCGAGCCAGAAATGTCAGAGCCGAAAGCAATAATTCATTTGCCTCACGTCTCGCCTCAACTGCCACGTCAGTCAAGTCAAATAGGGGAGCAAACGCCGTCGACTGAAGCACAAACTGAGCGCGGAGCTCATGCATTAATTGTGAAAAAATGTCCACATCATCTGCCTCTGTACCAGCGAATCGCTCTGACTTGTCTCCGAGAATTTTGGTGGCAACAATTTTGGCAACCCTCCTGTCGAAACTGTCTCGAGCCAGCTGTTGAAGTTTCTCAAGAATTTCTCTCGCAGCTGCGGTGGTCGGAGCCGGCAGCTGCGGTGTCTGCGGTGTTGCTGAGTGCTGTGCACCCACATCGTCAAAAATCGTCTCCAATCTACGGACGCGTGAACGCGTCATTCTATTTGCTGTGGTAACCATGATAGAGTGACAGGGGAGAAGGTTGAGCTGAACAGGGGGATGGTGAGAGAACGCTTACAGCGGCCAGATAGCCCGTAGAAGTCTCAGTTGACAGATCAAAAGTCACAGGTCGTGAGCGGAACCATGAGAGCGGCCAAAACTAGTTGCGTGTGGAACGACCTCGCCGGAGCCAGCGGCGCACGAAACAAATTAACCCTGTCGCGACGATGCTTCCGTAAAATAAAAATGATCCGTCACGAACTGACCTCCTGCGCAGCGAAGGCGGGCACAAAGCGTGCCGCCATCACTGCCAAATCAAAAGGCCATACCGCAAGCGTAATTCACCACCGCCCAAGTGGGCGCTCAACCCCTCCTACGTCCTACTTAGCCGAACATGGCAACAGCAAGGCGCTGCGCCATCATCAGAATCACCGGAAAGCCGGTGCGGGCCATAACCTGCGAGGAAGACAGATCCGCTGTCCGGCTAAGCTCGCTAAGCATCAAACTGATAATCACATAAACAGTGTCTGGCCGAGGCTTTATGCTCTCGGAAACCCAGACAGTGAAACAAGACTGTACTACTGTACTGTACTACTGTACTGTACTACTGTACAGTACATTGCTAGGATGTCACGGACACGATACGGAAGCAGGGTCAGGCTAGGGGCTAGTCAGAGCCCATAATAACTAAGCCTAAACCCGAAGTCCAGCACACCTCAACCCCACGGGGTGAGGTGGTGTCACGGGGAGCCCAATCTTGCCACCCCCACTGTAAGGCGGAGGGGGCACAATGGGTCTCCTGTCTGTCACCCCTCAGCCCGATGTGTCACCAGTGTCCGTTGTCACGGTTGTCACGGTGTGCTATAAAACACTCACCTCAGTATTTTATATCATCTTAGTATCCGAGAACACCTGCCCCTGCGAGACTGTTCTGCACACACGCATTCGACATATATATCGACATATATATATCTCACTTCTTGTCACTTCTCACGAACGTTAAAAAAAATTGTACTTCTTGTAATGTGATTAAAACGACAAGGGGGTGTGCCTGCAGTAGCGCAGCAAAGTTGGGGCGGGCAAGCGATAACCTATATTTCCATACTTAATAACTTACGAACGGCACTGTGACGGTCTGCCCGAGCCTCAGGGCAGAACGCGGACGTGGAGGTGCAGACCGCAGTCGTGGCGGGGCGGACCGCGGACGTGGAGGCCAGATTGTGCTGACTCTGCGGAAGACCTTCGTCAATAATGTCCGGTTCTGTCATATCGGACATACTGTATGGGATATGCGATATGGATATCATATGAGATATGTTACCTAATAATGTGTCGACAGTACTGTAGCTCTATCGAGTATGCGATGGGCGGCATGGGCCTAACATTAAGAATTCTTTTTTACACTGAAGACTGATTCAACTGACGGATCATGTTGCGTTCGTCGCATTTCTTTCCGTTGATAATTTTACTCATTCCTGATGAAAATTTCTCGCGATTAGCAGGGGATTAAGGTCACCCAAATCTGAAAATGAGGAATTCCAGCAGTCTCGCTTCTGTGAAGTGCTTTCTGTGATATGAGGGTCGAGGTGTAGGATACACAGCAGTGAACTTTTTAACGGAGCTCGCGGAGCGTCTGATCTTGGGCATCTTAAACTACTAGGAACATGGTGCGAGATTCATTTTCTTGCCTACGTGCATGCACTGAAAAGCACTGGGCATCACTGCGTTGGTTGTATGTCTCAGTTGGAATGGTTGGACAAGCGAATGTGCTCAAGTTCTTGCCATGTGTGCGTTATTCTGCGGCCTTGCGGTCGGTCAAAAGACACTACTTCACGCTACAACGCTAACCTTGTATGCTTTCCTCATTTTAAGCGAAGCTCGCTAGACAGTTTGACATGTTAGAGTTCGCCGGACGTCGCGTTGTGAGGTCAAACGCCATCCTCCCTGAATGCTCATGGGCTACAGGGCGGCTTGAGCACCGAAACGGACGTTCGCGGGTCGCTACAAAACTTGTGGCAATCACATTGGCTTTACCTGGTCAGCGTTTTATTTCTACACGGAGCTGTCGGCCCTGTTCACGTGGCCGCACAGTCCGCCAGTTCATGCTCGATCTGTAACATAACCATCACCGCGGACGACCATCCCGAGCAAACAAGTTGGACCTTGCATACCGTGTCCGGTGACGATCGACAGCTCCTGTTCGAAGGCACACACGAAGGTGTGAGAAAACAGCTAAAGCCCTTTTGCGAGGACCTTACTGAAGGCTGAACCGCGATTTCGATTGTTGTCTCAGTAGTATGAAACCCAACGTGTTTGATAGCCAAGCCCAAGCCAAAGTGAAACATTAACAGCAGTTTGCAACCCAACAATGCCGTAGATAAGCGCGTAGCATGTCGTGTGCTCTGGATGCGACATCATAAGCAAACGCATAGATGGCGGTCTCAGACTTGCGGGTGGGTACAATCATCGTGTCATCGCGAGAAGCTCATGTCAGCCCTAAACAGAAAACAGAGGTGCGTACGTGTGCGCTGTGAAGTATCTCTAAGGAGATCTTGAAATGAAATAGTCCGTCAACTACTGGAGGTGATATTGGCGGTGCTAAACTTCAACAAGTTTAGACTATCATATCCCAACGTCTGAGGGGAAATGTTAAGGAGTGCGTGAGTTGAAGTGAAGGGTCCATCATCGTTCCCAAATCAGAACGCAATGCCCCCCGCTTGGGACCAGGCATTGGTGCCTTTCAACGGCGCATCGTTTCGCCCTTATTTCCCTTGCCCTTATATTCCTTGAGGAAAGCGGTCAAGGGTGATTCAGGCGGTACCCCCGTATAAATCATGCGGTTCCATCTGACTCTGCGCGTTCTATGGTTCTCGCTTACTCAGGGAGCTCCTTCGAGCTGTGTGACGGCGAGTACGAGTTCGTCATCCGTGACTCTCAGGGTGACGGCATCTGTACATCTAGCCACGGGTTCGGCAGCTACCTGCTCACAGTAGACGGGGTGCTGCTGGGCAGCGGAGCGGCCTTTGCAAGTTCTGAGGCCGTGCAGTTCACGGTGCCGAGCTCTTGGGACGTGGAGGAGTGCCTGCCGGAGAGCTACCGGTCCGACAGTGCAGAGGCGAGACGGGCGAAGGGCAGGAAGGCGGGCGGGGAGCAGGTGGCTCGCGTCGTCGGGGGCGGGGAGGCGTCGGAGCGGGAGTACCCGTTTCTGGTATCTCTGCAGACGGCGGACCACAGCCACGTGTGCGGGGGCACGCTGATTGCATCGAGATGGGTGCTGACGGCAGCGCACTGCGTCCCGGCGGCGTGGCCAGGTACGGTGCGCCAGGTGGCATGCAGATGAGGGGCGTTGAAAGCTTGAGCGAGATTTCCAAGCCGGGTTTTTGAACGTTTGAGTTGGCAGCTTCGGACTGCAGTCTGCTCACTCCCGTGCTGGGTCTGCCAGATAGTCTCGGGATGGGCCTAGTGGGGCTTCGATCCCGTCAACGTTCCCGTTTCGATACACAGGGCGGTGTCAGGTATTGAAATATTGACTACAGCTGCTGTTGATGAAGGGCGTGTAGGGTCGGGAGAGGAAGGACAGGTTAGGTGTGATCTCACCTCTGCCGGGGATGGGGATATCTACGTAATGCAGGCCCAGTGTGTATGGAGACGTGCGTTTACACGGGAGACACAGAATGCGACGATGGAGGGGGGGATTCTGACTGGAGCGCTTGCACCCTTGGTACTGACTGTGCTGACTGTGGGACTCGTACACTGCTGTGTAAGTATCCACGTCAGCAACAGCGGTGCAACAGCTGCTCACCTGTGTGACTTGAACCTCTTTTTGCTGTTCGAGCACGGATGAAGGCCCTGCCTCAGTGCGAAAGAAAAGAACAGGGTGCCAATGTGTGCGGGGCGGCAGGCGAGTGGACGGTGCACCACGTGGACATTGGGCGGCACGACTTGACTGAGATCGACAGCTGCGTACAGCAGCTGCCCATCGCAGCCATCTACCGGCATCCTGACTATGACGACCAGACGATGCAGTATGACTTCGCGCTGATTGAACTGCAGGCGGACACGGAGTACCCGGCGCTGGCGCTGTATGACCCCGAGTTGTGGAGCGGGGAGGATATGCCAGATGACCCCGGGGACCTGGTGACGATTGCGGGATGGGGGTCCACGAGTGGCGACTACTATCGGAGCGCCGAGGACTACCCGGATGAGGCGCAGGTGCGGTTGAGGGGGCAAGGGACTATGGGCGAGGGTCGATGCGGCGACAGGGTGCAGGGATGTAGGGCCTGTGAGGGCTGCATGGAGCACCCAGTCGCAGGGCAGTGGGTGGCCGGCACGAAATTGCCGCATCTGCGGTGCGGGCTCGATGCCTTTGGCGCTGCAGATAGAGGCGGTGCCGATCACGGTGTGTGGTGATCAGCGGGCGCTCGGCGAGGTCACGGGGGGGGGCAGTGCCATGCCCTTGGGGGTGACAGAGGCGCGTTGCTGAGGTGGATTGTGGGGCTTGGCGGCGGCGCCCTGCAGGAAGGTGTGAAGACCCTGATCAGCAACTCGCAGTGCAGCGAGGCTTATGCGGGCGAGATGCCCATCGGCAACTTCTCCATCTGCGCCGAGCAGGAGGGGGTGGACTCCTGCCAGGGGGACTCCGGTGAGGCTCTCGATGTGGCTGACGGGCCCCGCTCGGGGCATACGGCTTGGGGGTGTGCGCAGCATCTGTCTGAAGTGTGCGCAAGGGTGGTGGCACCTTGCCGCATGCAGAGGGGTGGGGTGGGGTAGACCTGGGTGTGTGGGTCTGACTGGGCGAGCCGGGAGAGGCACGGTGTGGCGCGTGTGCACGGGTTACGGTGGAGAAGCACGTGCAAAGGCGGATGGGTGGGTGTTGGGTGGTGGTGCAGGGGGGCCGCTTATGTCGATGGACGGGGACGTGGCGGTGGCGCTGATAGGGGTGGTGTCGTGGGGGTACGGATGCGCGGACCCGGCGTATCCCGGGGTATATGCTCGGGTGAGCGACCAGTTGGAGTGGATCAGGTCCATTGCAGAACTGAAAGAAGTGTTACCTCCTCCTTCACCGCCCTCCCCGCCATCCGCTCTGCTGTGCTTATTCTGTCCTTTTTCCTCCTCCTTCTCCACCGTCACCTCCTACACCGCCTTCTCCGCCGTCATGCCCCCACCACGGCACCGTTGTTGCCATCCCCGCCCTCATGTCCTTCTCCTCCACCGTCATTGCCCCCGCCGTCTTCTTGCGCGGATTTCATGCTGCACATCACACCGGATTTTTTCCCGGAGGAAATCAATTGGACACTGTCCTCCGTGGATACTGCTTCCACCTCCGTGGTTGCCAGTGGTGGATCTAACGGTGAGCGCTCTGCAGAAGCGAGGTTGCCCAGTGCTGCGGTGCTCTCCTCCTCGTCACACGCACACGAGGCAGTTTGAGCCAGGCAGCACTTGATGAGTGGGGAGCGCTGCATTTCAAGGGCCGCACCCCCGTGACCAGGCCAAGGGTCACTTTTGATTCGGCCCAGGAAAATGAAGGGCCCAGATATACAATTTGCCCCAGATGCATGGTCACCTGAAACTTTTTTTTTTAAGTAATCCCCCAACAGATTAAGGCATGGTTATGGTTGCTCAGTGTTGAGCGTAAACATGTCAGCTGCCTGCTTGTATTTACATGTTAGAGCATAGCCTCACGGTAACTCCTGGAGCATCAATACCCGAGATGTCCGACTGCTACTGGAATCTGCACGGGCAGCCTGATGTCCACTCGTCGGGAAACAACTTCTGGAGCACACACTCGCCCTTGGAAAATGCCTCCCGAATCTCCCGAGCTACGTGAAGGTCCAGGCCCTGCGCATGCACCTATGCGGCCACATAGGACCTTCCTCTCAACGGAGATCCGAGCCACGTGGCATTACTTGTAACTGCGGCGTGCGCCCACCTAGGACTTTCCTCTCAACAGAGATCCGAGCCACGTGGCATTACTCGTAACTGCGGCGTGCGCCTGGCGGACCCAACAAGCTGCTCGCCAGTCTGCTTGCCTTGAAACTCCGCATAAACCCGAGCTGGGTGCTAGCAACCCTAAGGCCGTGACTGTAAATTCTGGCGCAAATGCTCGTTATCCCAGAGCCACACCCAACGTGGGCCTGCCAGCCAGCATCTTGTCGATGAGCGTGAAGCGGCCCTTCGCGTGGCTGCGCCTCCTTGAGCCTCCAGAAACTTCCTGCCTGGCAACTGCGCCTGCGGGCTGTCTTTTCTCGCCAACACGCGACCTGCCTTGTCAAGTGCCCTGCTCTCCGCACTCTGTTGACTGCACTGCTGGCGAGACAGGTGGGTGCCAGGGAACGGTGTCTGGCATTCCGTACCGCTCTGTTGTGCAGGAGGGGCACGTCTCGTTCACAGTTGTGTTGGGTGTGCTCAGGGTGGACTTCCAGGCTTGGGAGTCCAAAAATGTGTCTCAGTATCTGCCTCAACCTGCCTCTACTGTCCCGCCCACGTGTTGCCTTCCTGGACGCACCCGGAGTTCTGGCCTGCAGCTCCGAGGGTGTCCTTGTGCATGAAGCCTTCTCACGGGCCCGCCCAGCTTGAAATCAAATACCAAATGTTTTTCGGAGGTTGTTGTGGGGCTCACGTTGGTCAGCCTGCCTCACACCGCTCCGCGAACGAAAGCGGCTTGTGGCCAATGACAGCGCTTGGGCGGGGGGACTGTGCATGGGGGGTGGCTTAGGAACATCCCTTGATCTATGTGACGGCGAGTACGAGTTTGTCATCCGTGACTCTGCGAATGACGGCATCTGTAAATATAGCTACGGGTTCGGCAGCTACCTGCTCACACTAGACGGGGTGCTGCTGGGCAGCGGAGGAAATTATAAGGGTGCGGATACGGTGCAGTTCACGGTGCCGAGCTCTTGGGACGTGGAGGAGTGCCTGCCGGAGAGCTACCGGTCAGACAGTGCAGAGGCGAGACGGGCGAAGGGCAGGAAGGCGGGCGGGGAGCAGGTGGCTCGCGTCGTCGGGGGCGGGGAGGCGTCGGAGCGGGAGTACCCGTTTCTGGTATCTCTGCAGACGGCGGACCACAACCACGTGTGCGGGGGCACGCTGATTGCATCGAGATGGGTGCTAACGGCGGCGCACTGCGTCCCGGCGGCGTGGCCAGGTACGGTGCGCCTTTGCCTTTCTCCTGCTTGCGGCGTGAGGGCAACTAAATGAACAGAGAGGTTCCGATTTCTGATCCCGGAATACGGATTACGGGATACGCGCGATAGCGTAACCTTGGAACGCGTAATCCGGAATCGCCTTATCTGGGATGATGTTTAAATTGGAGTGCATCAGAATTTTTGTGGTTTCAGACTTTCAGAATCCGTGACTCCTGCTGCAGTAGAGCCGAATGACACATGTAGCTCCGTGACACAAACAGGATTTACAATTAGCCACGAAGCGACACGCCTGTTCAGCTCTCTTCCTTTTGCTCTTGCAAACAGGAACTTTACGGGTACCTACGGTACTCTGTGAGGCACATTGCAAATCCGATTTTGTAAGATTTTCTTCACCTGTTTCACCTGTAAACAGTAGAGTAGGTAGTGACAAGACCACTAGGTTGTACGACGGCAATCGAACGACGACGGGAAATCTAACAGCGAAGTCGCGGGGACGGCGTTTACGACTGCAAACGACGGCTTCACATCGGCTACGGTAGTACGATTGACTCCACTGTGACTCCTTTGAGGGAGAAGAATGGCTGGAAGTGCGAAGGGCAAGTCTCCAGAGGATTTCCCTCCCCTCCCGGGGAAACTAGACATCGGGCAGGCTTCCCCTTCCCCGGCAGCACAGTCCATTCAGGACGTGCTGATGCAACAAATTCTGATCATGCAAAAGCAGCAAGGGGAGCTGCTTGAAATGCAGAGGCAGCAGGCAGAGGAGCATCGCCTGCTGCGTGATGAGCTTCAACGACAAGCACAAATCAACGTGGAGTTGGAGGCGAAGGTGGCAGCGAAGCCTGGGACTTCTGACCCGGACACCGTAGCCAAGACCGCCGAGCAACTTCTGGAGAGAAGGAGGAAGCTGGCGTACGTGCCAGCAGCCTCAATCAACCCGTTCCCGCCGCGGCCGGCTACGCTGACATCGAGAATGCCTCAGTTGTACGACCTGCACGGCAACAAGACGTACGACGCTCTCTCCAAGAAGTCCAACTCCTCAATGAAGTACGAGTGCCTGGTTCTGGCTCCGGCACTGTCTTATTTGCACGACGTGGTGTGCGAATGCAACGACACATTGGACGTGAACGAGGACTGCGATTTGTCGAACAGCGAGTGGCAGAAACGTTTCCACGCAGTTACCAACTCTGTGCACGGCGTGTACGCGATGCTGTGCAACAGGTGGACGATGCTGGAAATGCGCGGGCAGCTGGAGCAGGAGCCTGGATCTTCACAGCGGGGAGAATCGGACGCTTTACGTGCTAAACTGCAGTTCGTGGAGGACAGAGTCTACCAGGCAGCAGACGGCGTGGTGGCAGACGAGGTGTTGCAGCAGGGGTTGAACGACTTCGACAAGAACCGCGGCAAGGCGATGCTGAGCCTTACGTCGAAAAATGCAGCGAACGCGGAAACGCGGGTTGTGAAAGATCCACGGGACCGAGACCGCTGGAAGGAGCGTAAGAAGTACCAGGAGAAGGACGGTAAGAAGCCTACCGAAAAAGGCGGCAAGGGCCGGGGCGGAAAGCCCGCGGCCGATGTGTGATGTGCGTGCCGCCAACCCGTCCAACGCAACACACCCTCTCCGGGCGCTGGGCGGGGAAATCTCACCGTGCAACAGCAGGTGAGACAGCGGAGGGGAGCATGGCGCGCGGCGGGCGCCAGTTCCGAAGTGATGCAATGGATTACTCACGGGGTGAAGTTGAGGTGGAAGCGCGGGCCTCCGCCTCCGTTCGACCACGGGGTGTCACTGAGGGATGGTACGCGGCAGCAGCAGGTGTGGCTGGACGCGGAGAAGGAAAGGCTGCTACAGAACGGTGCCTGGACGAGAGCGACGAGAAGATCTCATGTTTCTCGCGCTTTTTTATTGCCGAAACCGGGTACGAACAAGTGGAGACTGGTGGTGGACTTCCGATGGGTGAACCAGTGGTGTGTGAAGAATCGCGTGAAGATGGAGACGCTGAAGAAACTAAGGAGACTGGCGAAACCGGGCGACTGGTGCTTCAGCTTCGACCTCCAGGACGGTTTTCATGCGCTGGGGATCCACCCGGACTTTCAGCGCTTCATGCAGTTTGACCTGCAAAGGGACCTGCTTCAATGTTCAGCGGTGCCGTTCGGGTGGAACGACGCTCCGAGGGTGTTCTGCAAGTTCGTACGCGTGATGGTGGAAGCTCTACGTTCTCCACAGGCAGCGGAAGATCGCAAAGAAATCAGGAGGCTGCGGGACGGTTCCGCAGTACGACAGCGATGGTCAGTCCGTCGCAGGGCAGGTGGTGCTGGTGAGGACGCGAACCGTCACAGCGGAATGCGAGTACTACCGTACATGGACGATTTTCTGGTGCTGGTCGACTCTCAGAGAGAAGGCTTTCTGCGTCGAGAAAAAGTTCAACTGGTGCTTCATCGACTGGGCCTACGGCGGAACGAGAAGAAAGGCCAATGGGAGCCTACACAGGTGGTGGAGCACCTCGGTTTGGAGGTGACCTGAAGCTGGGACAATTCCGTGTAACAGAACGACGGGTACACAAAATCCACACCAGGGCGAAGGAGATCCTGTGCGACGCAGCGAGAAAATCGGAGGTGGATTCCTGCCAGGAGACTGGCTTCCTTCACGGGACTCTGCCAATCCGTGTACTTGGCAGTACCAGCGGCGCGGCTCTGCCTACGGGAGCTCTACTTCGTGCTGGCAGAGAAACGCAGTTGGGGAGCAAAGGTAAAGATCTCGCGTGCAACTCGGGGGGACTTAGAATGGTGGTCCAGGCTACCTGTGATGAGCAGGTGGAACGGGCGCAAGATCTGGAGATCCCCGACGAGAGCGAAGATGCACACAGACTCTTCGATGACGGCCTGGGGAGGAGTGCTGAACCTGAAGTTCCCCGCGAGAGGTTTCTGGCCAGACGAGATGCGCAACTGGCACATCACATACCTGGAGTTGGAGGCCGTGTACAAGACCGTACAGGCGTTCCTGAAGGAGCTGGAGGGCAAGGTCGTACGGCTCTACTGCGACAACCAGGCGGTGGTGGCAATGCTCTCGCACTTCACCTCCAGAAACCCGGACCCGATGAGGAGAATGAGGAGGCTTCTGCTGGATCTGCACGACATCGAGTTGCAGGCTCGTTACATCCGCAGCGAGGCCAACGTGTGGGCCGACAACCTTTCTCGCTGCGAGGATTTGGACGACTGGCGACTCAATCGAGACTGGTTCGTGTGGGCCAACAAGCAGTGGGGCCCCTACACAGTCGACCGGTTCGCTTCCGAGATCTCCGCGCAGCTTCCTCGGTACTACGCTGCGTGGAAGGACCCGAGGTGCGAAGGTGTGGACTCTCTGACGTACGACTGGCGGGGGGAGAACAATTGGGTGAACCCCCCGTGGGCGCTGCTGGACGAGGTGGCGCACAAGCTGCGGGAGGAGGGGGCCGCTGCTACGGTGGTGGCTCCGTACTGGCCGGGACAGTCCTGGTTCAGGGAGCTGGAGGCCCTGGCCACCGAGGTGGTGATCATGCCGCGGCGCAGGGACCTGTTCACTCCGAGCAGGCTGGGAGGGTCCGAGCTGCTCGGGCCCTCAAAGTGGGACGCCGTGATGTTCTTCATCGAGGCGCGCCCGTGAGTTACTACGCTGCTGAAGTACGAAGAAGCTCTGCTACGAGTACGACAACGGGCAAGGTGACCGTGGGCTCTAAAATCGAGGTGTTCTGGAAGGACGATGACTGCTTCTACCCGGGTGTGGTGAAGGAGTTCAACGAGGACGGGAAGGCGCACGTGCTGTACGACGACGGCGACGAGGAGACACTGGACTTGTCCGAGGAGAACTTCAAAATCATCAACAGCGTGTCGGAGCTGACGGACGAGGCAGCGGACGCGGACGGCGAGAACATCGAGAACAGCGGAGGCGACTACGAGGAGAACAAGCGCGGTGGTGCTATACAAAACTTCCTCACGCGCTCACTCTGTGAGCGGTGGAGGAGTGAGTTGGGACCTTCCCGGCTCACGGAACTGGCAGTGACAATGCAGAAAAAAGCACTGCTGGACACGACGATGAGCAACTACGGACCGAAGGCGCGACGCTTCATTTTATTTTGTGAGCAGCACCAACGGCCGTGGCTGCCAGCATCGGAGGCGACGGTGTTGCTGTACATCGCCTCTCTGTTGAAGGACGGGGGCATCAAGTCGGCCTCCTTGCAGCCGTACCTGTCTGCCATCAACAACTACCACGAGGACCTGCGGTTTCCTGGACCAACAAAGGGTCGTTCTGTGACCCGAGCTGTGAAAGGGATGGCGACCATCCAGGCGGAGCTGGCAGTGCAGGAGGAGAACATCGAGACCCCGCGGACTTGGCTGCCGGCGGCACACGTACGACGTGTGCACGAAGCAGCGCTGAAGTTGACTCCGAGATCTCCTGAGGAGCTGCGGCTACTGCGAGCCTTCGCCTACGTGGTTGTTGCCTTCGTGACCTTCGGCAGACCGGACACGGGGACTTCGTTGTCACGGCAGCACGTGCATTGCGGCGACAGTGAGTTCTCGTTGGTGCTGCTGAAAGAGAAAGGACGGCGGCATCACCTGGTGAAGAGACGCCTGTGCATCCCTTGGAAGGGGGTGGCTCTTTTGAAGGAGTTGATCGAGCACTGGGAGTTCCACCGTGACACGGCTTGGAACAATTCTGAGAAGACTCAACCTGACGCCTCTGGTTGCGACCCGAGGACCCGAAGAACTTCAAGGCTTCAGTGGCAAATGACTGGATTGGTCTGGCTCTCAGCGAGCTGGACTGCAGTCACTTTTCTGCACACAGCACCCGGAAGGGTGCCACGACGTGTGCTCGAGTTGTGGGTGCTGCGATGGAGAAAGTGTGCTTCTTCGGAGGGTGGTCACAGTTCTCTTCGGCAGTGTAGCACTACATCGACCCGACAGCTCTGAGGGACGCAGGCATGGACTACTACTTCGCTTGGTTAACCTGGTCACAGTGACAGAGATCAGATTTCTTTTGTGTGCCTCACAGTTTCATCTCTCAGGATTCGAGCAAAAGAGAAATGTTCAAATTGGAGTGCAACAAAAATTTTGTGGTTTCAGACTTTCGGAATCCGTGACTCCTGCTGCAATAGAGCCGAATGACACATGTAGCTCCGTGACACAAACAGGATGTACAAGTAGCCACGAATCGACACGCCTGTTCAGCTCTGTTCCTTTTGCTCTTCCCACCGCTCCCGACCCAGAGGACTCTTTCCTTTCGGTGACGTGCACAAACAGTCTGGACATCTCATCAAAACTAGAATTTAGAAAGCATTAAAAAAGCACCTTATGCATTTTGAACACTTTACAAAATCATTTTAATGAAATGTGTTGGAGTGCCTGCCTTTGGCAAATGAGGATTCGAGCAAAAGAGAAACTATTCGATTCCGATTTTCACAAAACTGTCTAATCATTACGAAATAAGAAATCGAAGATGGCAATTCATAGATATATTTAAAGATACGAAGGATTAATTACAGAAGGCAAAAACTAATAGACCTGGTGACACTCTCAAACTTCATTTTCAAAATACAAAACTGCAGAGGTTCAGAAGCCAGTGCTACAAAGCAAAGAACAATTTTCGCAGAGAATTTTTGGAGGCTATTTTCATTAAATGATGCTGAATTAAGTTTCTCCTGCGCGCAGCGTAGGGGTGACTGACCGGTGCGTGCTGCCAGCTCTGTCAAAGCCCACTGCAACAGAAGAGCGGCTCTGGGTCGGGCGAGGTGGGCGGTGCAAATGAGTACAGCAGGCGCCGCACCTTCGTTATGACGTGTTTTGTGTGTGCGGGTGCGGGCTGCAGGGCCGGTGTGCACGGATACGTGTGCATCGGCTGGGAGCGGAGAGTGCACCGATGCAGGAGATTCTGGCGACTATAGTGCGGAGAACTTCTGCGAGTATGGCACGGACTGCTCGGACTGCGGGGAGCGGGCACTGTCATGTGAGAGTCCTGGCCGAGGGATGCTCGGCCCAACCCAGCGACCCTCTGTAACAACAGAGAAAAGTCCACACCCCCATTTTCCCCGATTGTATTACAACACGCATGGTCGTGTAAGGCGGTACCAATTCAGCAGCCAGTAGCAGGCACGAGCGCCGTGTGCATGTTGCAGCCGGTAAACATGCGAGGGAAAATGCGGTTGGACAAGGTGATGAGAATGAGTAAATGCATGAGAGAGGGTATCGGCTGTCTACACGGGAGGGGTCGGGTGGTGATGCATGCATGAGGGCACGGGCAGGGTTTGAGCGAGAGCCAGTAGCAGCCAGTAGCGCAGAGTGATAACGGTGCACCACGTGAACCAGCAAATCGGAGGATGGATGCGCGTCGGCAGGTGAATCTGCGGTGCACCACGTGGACATCGGGCGGCACGACTTGACCGAGATCGACAGCTGCGTACAGCAGCTGCCCATCGCAGCCATCTACCGGCACCCTGACTATGCCGCACAGACGATGCAGTATGACTTCGCGCTGATTGAGCTACAGGCGGACACGGAGTACCCGGCGCTGGCGCTGTATGACCCCGAATTGTGGAGCGGGGAGGATATGCCAGATGACCCCGGGGACCTGGTGACGATTGCGGGATGGGGGTCCACGAGCGGCGACTACTATCGGAGCGCCGAGGACTACCCGGATGAGGCGCAGGTGCGGGTGAGGGGGCAAGGGACTATGGGCGAGGGTCGATGTGGCGACAGGGTGCAGGGATGTAGGGCCTGTGAGGGCTGCATGGAGCACCCAGTCGCAGGGCAGTGGGTGGCCGGCACGAAATTGCCGCATCTGCGGTGTGGGCTCGATGCCTTTGGCGCTGCAGATAGAGGCGGTGCCGATCACGGTGTGTGGTGATCAGCGGGCGCTCGGCGAGGTCACGGGGGGGGGCAGTGCCATGCCCTTGGGGGTGACAGAGGCGCGTTGCTGAGGTGGATTGTGGGGCGTGGCGGCGGCGCCCTGCAGGAAGGTGTGAAGACCCTGATCAGCAACTCACAGTGCAGCGAGGCTTATGCGGGCGAGATGCCCATCGGCAACTTCTCCATCTGCGCCGAGCAGGATGGGGTGGACTCCTGCCAGGGGGACTCCGGTGAGGCTCTCGATGTGGCTGACGGGCCCCGGCTCGGGGCGTACGGCTTGGGGGTGTGCGCAGCATCTGTCTGAAGTGTGCGCAAGGGTGGTGGCACCTTGCCGCATGCAGAGGGGTGGGGTGGGGTAGACCTGGGTGTGTGGGTCTGACTGGGCGAGCCGGGAGAGGCACGGTGTGGCGCGTGTGTACGGGTTACGGTGGAGAAGCACGTGCAAAGGCGGATGGGTGGGTGTTGGGTGGTGGTGCAGGGGGGCCGCTTATGTCGATGGACGGGGACGTGGCGGTGGCGCTGATAGGGGTGGTGTCGTGGGGGTACGGATGCGCGGACCCGGCGTATCCCGGGGTATATGCTCGGGTGAGCGACCAGTTGGAGTGGATCAGGTCCATTGCAGAACTGAAAGAAGTGTTACCTCCTCCTTCACCGCCCTCTCCACCGCCCTCCCAACCCTCGCCTCGTACTCCATTATTGCCCCCACCACCGGCACCGTTGCTGCCATCCCCGCCCTCATCTCCTTCTTCTCCACCGTCATTGCCCCCGCCGTCTTCTTGCGCGGATTTCATGCTGCACATCACACCGGATAGATACCCGGATGAAATCAGTTGGACACTGTCCTCCGTGGATAATGCTTCCACCTCCGTGGTTGCCAGTGGTGGATCTAACGGTGAGCGCTCTGCAGAAGCGAGGTTGCCCAGTGCTGCGGTGCTCTCCTTCTCGTCACGTGCACATGAGGCAGTTTGAGCCAGGCAGCACTTGATGAGTGGGGAGCGCTGCATTTCAAGGGCCGCACCCCAGTGACCAGGTCAAGGGTCACTTTTGATTCGGCCCAGGAAAATGAAGGGCCCAGATATACAATTTGCCCCAGATGCATGGTCACCTGAAATTTTTTTTTCTAAGTAATCCCCCAACAGATTAAGGCATGATTATGGTTGCTCAGTGTTGAGCGTAAACATGTCAGCTGCCTGCTTGTATTTACATGTTAGAGCATAGCCTCACTCACGGCAACTCCTGGAGCATCAATATCCGAGATGTCTGACTGCTACTGGAATCTGCATGGGCAGCCGGATGTCCACTCGTCGGGAAGCAAAAACTGTTGCACACACTCACCCTTGGAAAATGCCTCCCGAATCTCCCGAGCTACGTGAAGGTCCAGGCCCTGCGCATGCACCTACGCGGCCACCTAGGACCTTCCTCTCAACGGAGATCCGAGCCACGTGGCATTACTCGTAACTGTGGCGTGCGCCCACCTAGGACTTTCCTCTCAACAGAGATCCGAGCCACGTGGCATTACTCGTAACTGCGGCCTGCGCCTGGCGGACCCAACAAGCTGCTCGCCAGTCTGCTTGCCTTGAAACTCCGCATAAACCTGAGCTGGGTGCTAGCAACCCTAAGGCCGTGACTGTAAATTCTGGTGCAAACGCTCGTTATCCCAGAACCACACCCACGTGGGCCTGCCAGCCAGCATCTTGTCGATGAGCGTGAAGCGGCCCTTCGCGTGGCTGCGCCTCCTTGAGCCTACACCCTAAAACTTCCTGCCTGGCAACTGCGCCTGCGGGCTGTCTTTTCTCGCCAACACGCGACCAAAAACCCTACACCCTAAAAATTCCTGCCTGGCAACTGCGCCTGCGGGCTGCCTTTTCTCGCCAATACGCGACCTAAACAGTTTACCCTAAAACTTGCTGCCTGGCAACTGCGCCTGCGGGCTGCCTTTTCTCGCCAACACGCGACCTGCCTTGTCAAGTGCCCTGCTCTCCGCACTCGGTTGACTGCACTGCTGGCGAGACAGGTGGGTGCCAGGGAACGGTGTCTGCCATTCCGTACCGCTCTGTTGTGCAGGAGGGGCACGTCTCGTTCACAGTTGTGTTGGGTGTGCTCAGGGTGGACTTCCAGGCTTGGGAGTCCAAAAATGTGTCTCAGTATCTGCCTCAACCTGCCTCTACTGTCCCGACGCCCACGTGTTGCCTTCCTGGACGCACCCGGAGTTCTGGCCTGCAGCTCCGAGGGTGTCCTTGTGCATGAAGCCTTCTCACGGGCCCGCCCAGCTTGAAATCAAATACCGAATGTTTTTCGGAGGTTGTTGTGGGGCTCACGTTGGTCAGCCTGCCTCACACCGCTCCGCGAACGATAGCGGCTTGTGGCCAATGACAGCGCTTGGGCGGGGGGACTGTGCATGGGGGGTGGCTTAGGAACATCCCTTGATCTATGTGACGGCGAGTACGAGTTTGTCATCCGTGACTCTGCGAATGACGGCATCTGTACATATACCTACGGGTTCGGCAGCTACCTGCTCACAGTAGACGGGGTGCTGCTGGGCAGCGGAGGAAATTATAAGGGTGCGGATACAGTGCAGTTCACGGTGCCGAGCTCTTGGGACGTGGAGGAGTGCCTACCGGAGAGCTACCGGTCCGACAGTGCAGAGGCGAGACGGGCGAAGGGCAGGAAGGCGGGCGGGGAGCAGGTGGCTCGCGTCGTCGGGGGCGGGGAGGCGTCGGAGCGGGAGTACCCGTTTCTGGTATCTCTGCAGACGGCGGACCACAGCCACGTGTGCGGGGGCACGCTGGTTGCATCGAGATGGGTGCTGACGGCGGCGCACTGCGTCCCGGCGGCGTGGCCAGGTACGGTGCGCCTTTGCCTTGCTCCTGCTTGCGGCGTGAGGGCAACTAAATGAACAGAGAGGTTCCGATTTCTGATCCCGGAATACGGATTACGGGATACGCGCGATAGCGTAACCTTGGAACGCGTAATCCGGAATCGCCTTATCTGGGATGACTGTTCGATTCCGATTTTCACAAAACTGTCTAATCATTACGAAATAAGAAATCGAAGATGGCAATTCATACATATATTTAAAGATACGAAGGATTAATTACAGAAGGCAAAAACTAATAGACCTGGTGACACTCTCAAACCTCATTTTCAAAATACAAAACTGCAGAGGTTCAGAAGCCAGTGCTAGAAAGCAAAGAACGATTTTCGCAGAGAATTTTTGGAGGCTATTTTCATTAAATGATGCTGAATTAAGTTTCTCCTGCGCGCAGCGTAGGGGTGACTGACCGGTGCGTGCTGCCAGCTCTGTCAAAGCCCACTGCAACAGAAGAGCGGCTCTGGGTCAGGCGAGGTGGGCGGTGCAAATGAGTACAGCAGGCGCCGCACCTTCGTTATGACGTGTTTTGTGTGTGCGGGTGCGGGCTGCAGGGCCGGTGTGCACGGATACGTGTGCATCGGCTGGGAGCGGAGAGTGCACCGATGCAGGAGATTCTGGCGACTATAGCGCGGAGAACTTCTGCGAGTATGGCACGGACTGCTCTGACTGCGGGGAGCGGGCACTGTCATGTGAGAGTCCTGGCCGAGGGATGCTCGGCCCAACCCAGCGACCCTCTGTAACAACAGAGAAAAGTCCACACCCCCATTTTCCCCGATTGTATTACAACACCCATGGTAGTGTAAGGCGGTACCAATTCAGCAGCCACTAGCAGACACGAGCGCCGTGTGCAAGTTGCAGCCGGTAAACATGCGAGGGAAAATGCGGTTGGACAAGGTGATGAGAATGAGTAAATGCATGAGAGAGGGTATCGGCTGTCTACACGGAAGGGGTCGGGTGGTGATGCATGCATGAGGGCACGGGCAGGGTTTGAGCGAGAGCCAGTAGCGCAGAGTGATAACGGTGCACAACGTGAACCAGCAAATCGGAGGGTGGATGTGCGTCGGCAGGTGAATCTGCGGTGCACCACGTGGACATCGGGCGGCACGACTTGACCGAGATCGACAGCTGCGTACAGCAGCTGCCCATCGCAGCCATCTACCGGCACCCTGACTATGACGCACAGACGATGCAGTATGACTTCGCGCTGATTGAGCTGCAGGCGGACACGGAGTACCCGGCGCTGGCGCTGTATGACCCCAAATTGTGGAGCGGGGAGGATATGCCAGATGACCCCGGGGACCTGGTGACGATTGCGGGATGGGGGTCCACGAGCGGCGACTACTATCGGAGCGCCGAGGACTACCCGGATGAGGCGCAGGTGCGGGTGAGGGGGCAAGGGACTATGGGCGAGGGTCGATGTGGCGACAGGGTGCAGGGATGTAGGGCCTGTGAGGGCTGCATGGAGCACCCAGTCGCAGGGCAGTGGGTGGCCGGCACGAAATTGCCGCATCTGCGGTGTGGGCTCGATGCCTTTGGCGCTGCAGATAGAGGCGGTGCCGATCACGGTGTGTGGTGATCAGCGGGCGCTCGGCGAGGTCACGGGGGGGGGCAGTGCCATGCCCTTGGGGGTGACAGAGGCGCGTTGCTGAGGTGGATTGTGGGGCGTGGCGGCGGCGCCCTGCAGGAAGGTGTGAAGACCCTGATCAGCAACTCACAGTGCAGCGAGGCTTATGCGGGCGAGATGCCCATCGGCAACTTCTCCATCTGCGCCGAGCAGGAGGGGGTGGACTCCTGCCAGGGGGACTCCGGTGAGGCTCTCGATGTGGCTGACGGGCCCCGACTCGGGGCATACGGCTTGGGGGTGTGCGCAGCATCTGTCTGAAGTGTGCGCAAGGGTGGTGGCACCTTGCCGCATGCAGAGGGGTGGGGTGGGGTAGACCTGGGTGTGTGGGTCTGACTGGGCGAGCCGGGAGAGGCACGGTGTGGCGCGTGTGCACGGGTTACGGTGGAGAAGCACGTGCAAAGGCGGATGGGTGGGTGTTGGGTGGTGGTGCAGGGGGGCCGCTTATGTCGATGGACGGGGACGTGGCGGTGGCGCTGATAGGGGTGGTGTCGTGGGGGTACGGATGCGCGGACCCGGCGTATCCCGGGGTATATGCTCGGGTGAGCGACCAGTTGGAGTGGATCAGGTCCATTGCAGAACTGAAAGAAGTGTTACCTCCTCCTTCACCGCCCTCCCCGCCTCGCCTCCCCTCGTTTCTTCCTCCTCCCTCCTTCACCGCCGCCGCCTTCCCCACCAGTGCATCCTCCTTTTCTCCGCCTTCCCCACCAGTGCCTCCTCCGTCTTCTTGCGCGGATTTCATGCTGCACATCACACCGGATAGATACCCGGAGGAAATCAGTTGGACACTGTCCTCCGTGGATAATGCTTCCACCTCCGTGGTTGCCAGTGGTGGATCTAACGGTGAGCGCTCTGCAGAAGCGAGCTTGCCCAGTGCTGCGGTGCACTCCTCCTCGTCACATGCACACGAGGCAGTTTGAGCCAGGCAGCACTTGATGAGTGGGGAGCGCTGCATTTCAAGGGCCGCACCCCAGTGACCAGGCCAAGGGTCACTTTTGATTCGGCCCAGGAAAATGAAGGGCCCAGATATGCAATTTGCCCCAGATGCATGGTCACCTGAAACTTCTTTTTTTAAGTAATCCCCCAACAGATTGACGCGTGATTCCACGTTGAGCGTAAACATGTGAGTTGCCTGCTTGTATTTACATGTTAGAGCATAGCCTCACGGCAACTTCTGGAGCATCAATACCCGAGATGTCCGACTGCTACTGGAATCTGCACGGGCAGCCTGATTTCCACTCGTCGGGAAACAACTTCTGGAGCACACACTCGCCCTTGGAAAATGCTTCCCGAATCTCCCGAGCTACGTGAAGGTCCAGGCCCTGCGCATGCACCTACGCGTGGCCTAGGATCTTCCTCTCAACGGAGAACCGAGCCACGTGGCATTACTCGTAACTGCGGCGTGCGCCTGGCGGACCCAACAAGCTGCTCGCCAGTCTGCTTGCCTTGAAACTCCGCATAAACCCGAGCTGGGTGCTAGCAACCCTGAGGCCGTTGCTGTAAATTCTGGCGCAAACGCTCGTTATCCCAGAGCCACACCCAACGTGGGCCTGCCAGCCAGCATCTTGTCGATGAGCGTGAAGCGGCCCTTCGCATGGCTGCGGCTCCGTGAGCCTACAGAAACTTCCTGCCTGGCAACTGCGCGTGCGGGCTGCCTTTTCTCGCCAACACGCGACCTAAACCCTACACCCTGAAACGTCCTGCCCGGCAACTGCGCGTGCGGGCTGCCTTTTCTCGCCAACACGCGACCTAAACCCTACACCCTAAAACTTCCTGCAGAACTGCGCCTGCGGCTGCCTTTTTCGCTGTAAGACGTGACCTAAAACCCTACACTTAAAACTTCCTGCCTGGCAACTGCGCCTGCGGGCTGCCTTTTCTCGCCAACACGCGACCTAAAACCCTACACCCTAAAACTTCCTGCCTGGCAACTGCGCCTGCGGGCTGCCTTTCTCGCCAACACGCGACCTAAACCCTACACCCTGAAACGCCCTGCCCGCAACTGCGCGCGTGCGGGCTGCCTTTCTCGCCAACACGCGACCTAAACCCTACACCCTAAAAACTTCCTGCTAGAAACTGCGCCTGCGGGCTGCCTTTTCTCCGCCAACACGTGACCAAAACCCTACACCCTAAAAATTCCTGCCTGGCAACTGCGCCTGCGGGCTGCCTTTTCTCGCCAACACGCGACCTAAACCCTACACCCTGAAACGTCCTGCCCGGCAACTGCGCGTGCGGGCTGCCTTTTCTCGCCAACACGCGACCTGCCTTGTCAAGTGCCCTGCTCTCCGCACTCGGTTGACTGCACTGCTGGCGAGACAGGTGGGTGCCAGGGAACGGTGTCTGGCATTCCGTACCGCTCTGTTGTGCAGGAGGGGCACGTCTCGTTCACAGTTGTGTTGGGTGTGCTCAGGGTGGACTTCCAGGCTTGGGAGTCCAAAAATGTGTCTCAGTATCTGCCTCAACCTGCCTCTACTGTCCCGACGCCCACGTGTTGCCTTCCTGGACGCACCCGGAGTTCTGGCCTGCAGCTCCGAGGGTGTCCTTGTGCATGAAGCCTTCTCACGGGCCCGCCCAGCTTGAAATCAAATACCGAATGTTTTCCGGAGGTTGTTGTGGGGCTGACGTTGGTCAGCCTGCCTCACACCGCTCCGCGAACGATAGCGGCTTGTGGCCAATGACAGCGCTTGGGCGGGGGGACTGTGCATGGGGGGTGGCTTAGGAACATCCCTTGATCTATGTGACGGCGAGTACGAGTTTGTCATCCGTGACTCTGCGAATGACGGCATCTGTACATATACCTACGGGTTCGGCAGCTACCTGCTCACAGTAGACGGGGTGCTGCTGGGCAGCGGAGGAAATTATAAGGGTGCGGATACAGTGCAGTTCACGGTGCCGAGCTCTTGGGACGTGGAGGAGTGCCTACCGGAGAGCTACCGGTCCGACAGTGCAGAGGCGAGACGGGCGAAGGGCAGGAAGGCGGGCGGGGAGCAGGTGGCTCGCGTCGTCGGGGGCGGGGAGGCGTCGGAGCGGGAGTACCCGTTTCTGGTATCTCTGCAGACGGCGGACCACAGCCACGTGTGCGGGGGCACGCTGGTTGCATCGAGATGGGTGCTGACGGCGGCGCACTGCGTCCCGGCGGCGTGGCCAGGTACGGTGCGCCTTTGCCTTGCTCCTGCTTGCGGCGTGAGGGCAACTAAATGAACAGAGAGGTTCCGATTTCTGATCCCGGAATACGGATTACGGGATACGCGCGATAGCGTAACCTTGGAACGCGTAATCCGGAATCGCCTTATCTGGGATGACTGTTCGATTCCGATTTTCACAAAACTGTCTAATCATTACGAAATAAGAAATCGAAGATGGCAATTCATAAATATATTTAAAGATACGAAGGATCAATTACAGAAAGTAATAGACCTGGTGACACTCTCAAACCTCATTTTCAAAATACAAAACTGCAGAGGTTCAGAAGCCAGTGCTACAAAGCAAAGCACAGTTTTCACAGAGAATTTTTGGAGGCTATTTTCATTAAATGATGCTGAATTAAGTTTCTCCTGCGCGCAGCGTAGGGGTGACTGACCGGTGCGTGCTGCCAGCTCTGTCAAAGCCCACTGCAACAGAAGAGCGGCTCTGGGTCGGGCGAGGTGGGCGGTGCAAATGAGTACAGCAGGCGCCGCACCTTCGTTCTGATGTGTTTTGTGTGTGCGGGTGCGGGCTGCAGGGCCGGTGTGCACGGATACGTGTGCATCGGCTGGGAGCGGAGAGTGCACCGATGCAGGAGATTCTGATGACTATAGCGCGGAGAACTTCTGCGAGTATGGCACGGACTGCTCGGACTGCGGGGAGCGGGCACTGTCATGTGAGAGTCCTGGCCGAGGGATGCTCGGCCCAACCCAGCGACCCTCTGTAACAACAGAGAAAAGTCCACACCCCCATTTTCCCCGAGTGTATTACAGCACCCATGGTAGTGTAAGGCGGTACCAATTCAGCAGCCACTAGCAGACATGAGCGCCGTGTGCAAGTTGCAGCCGGTAAACATGCGAGGGAAAATGCGGTTGGACAAGGTGATGAGAATGAGTAAATGCATGAGAGAGGGTATCGGCTGTCTACACGGAAGGGGTCGGGTGGTGATGCATGCATGAGGGCACGGGCAGGGTTTGAGCGAGAGCCAGTAGCAGCCAGTAGCGCAGAGTGATAACGGTGCACCACGTGAACCAGCAAATCGGAGGGTGGATGTGCGTCGGCAGGTGAATCTGCGGTGCACCACGTGGACATCGGGCGGCACGACTTGACCGAGATCGACAGCTGCGTACAGCAGCTGCCCATCGCAGCCATCTACCGGCACCCTGACTATGACGCACAGACGATGCAGTATGACTTCGCGCTGATTGAGCTGCAGGCGGACACGGAGTACCCGGCGCTGGCGCTGTATGACCCCGAATTGTGGAGCGGGGAGGATATGCCAGATGACCCCGGGGACCTGGTGACGATTGCGGGATGGGGGTCCACGAGCGGCGACTACTATCGGAGCGCAGAGGACTACCCGGATGAGGCGCAGGTGCGGTTGAGGGGGCAAGGGACTATGGGCGAGGGTCGATGTGGCGACAGGGTGCAGGGATGTAGGGCCTGTGAGGGCTGCATGGAGCACCCAGTCGCAGGGCAGTGGGTGGCCGGCACGAAATTGCCGCATCTGCGGTGTGGGCTCGATGCCTTTGGCGCTGCAGATAGAGGCGGTGCCGATCACGGTGTGTGGTGATCAGCGGGCGCTCGGCGAGGTCACGGGGGGGGGCAGTGCCATGCCCTTGGGGGTGACAGAGGCGCGTTGCTGAGGTGGATTGTGGGGCGTGGCGGCGGCGCCCTGCAGGAAGGTGTGAAGACCCTGATCAGCAACTCACAGTGCAGCGAGGCTTATGCGGGCGAGATGCCCATCGGCAACTTCTCCATCTGCGCCGAGCAGGATGGGGTGGACTCCTGCCAGGGGGACTCCGGTGAGGCTCTCGATGTGGCTGACGGGCCCCGGCTCGGGGCGTACGGCTTGGGGGTGTGCGCAGCATCTGTCTGAAGTGTGCGCAAGGGTGGTGGCACCTTGCCGCATGCAGAGGGGTGGGGTGGGGTAGACCTGGGTGTGTGGGTCTGACTGGGCGAGCCGGGAGAGGCACGGTGTGGCGCGTGTGTACGGGTTACGGTGGAGAAGCACGTGCAAAGGCGGATGGGTGGGTGTTGGGTGGTGGTGCAGGGGGGCCGCTTATGTCGATGGACGGGGACGTGGCGGTGGCGCTGATAGGGGTGGTGTCGTGGGGGTACGGATGCGCGGACCCGGCGTATCCCGGGGTATATGCTCGGGTGAGCGACCAGTTGGAGTGGATCAGGTCCATTGCAGAACTGAAAGAAGTGTTACCTCCTCCTTCACCGCCCTCCCCGCCCTCGCCTCCTCCTTTCCTCCTCCTCCTCCCTTCACCTCCGCCGCCTTCCCCACCAGTGCATCCTCCTTTTTCTCCGCCGCCGCCTTCCCCACCAGTGCCTCCTCCTCCTCCACCATCATCGCCTTCCCCACCACCCTCGCCACCTCCAGGGACTATGGTTGTGGAATTCATACAGTCTGCAGTTTCTTTCAGTGATTTGGACATTTCGTCGTTTTCCAATGCGACATTTGACTCCGAGTTTCGACATTCCTTCATTAAGCAGATGGCGACCAGCGCCGGCGTTGACTTGTCAGATGTTGACATCACCTCCATTACTAGTGGCAGCATAACAGTGGATTCCACGGTATACATGCCTAGTACTGCTGAATCCACAGCTGCCGCTTTTATTGAGACTCTCGCTACAAATACATCGAGCATATTCACCGACTTTGGGACGGCTTTTGGAAACACATCTACCGCTGAACTGACAAATGGCACTATCGACCGCGTGTATTCACCACCTCCTTCACCGCCACCTTCACCTACGTTACCGCCTTCGCCAACGCTATCCCCCACAGAAGATGATGATGGGGACTCTAGCATATCTGAGGCGTTGATTTTGATTTTCTCACTTGGTGTGGGCGCGGCTGCTGTGCTCGTGGCTGGAATTCTAATTTCGTTGCGCTTCTTGTCCAGGACACCTGAGCCCACAACCAGTGCTCCTCCAGTATCTCCGCCAGCATGTGCAACTTCCTCCCAGATGAATTTCAATTCTGCGTTACGAGGAGGGGAAGCCATACTTTCTATAGCCGCCCTAGCCCATAACAGTGATGAGCCGGACGCCAATCAGGGTATGGCAGCGGAAAGTGAGATGATGGCACCCGCCGCTTCGCCGTGGCCTGAGCAGAGCAGAGCTTCGTTGATTATGATGTGCAGTGACCCAGCGGCATACTCGTCAGACGTGAGCCTCACGATTAACCCATTGAGTCAAATGAATGGGCCTCCATCAATCTGAGACTGATCAAAGGCTGGAAAAGCCTGTTTTTAGGGTGATGCTTGTGCATTCCGCACACAAAGCGCATAGACCGCGGGAGGCTAAATGCCCTTCGGGGGATATTGTGAACAAGATTGCGGTAGCAGCGCACATGCAAATGTGCTCAATTAGCGATTTTTGTACTAGCTTGCACATGAGATCACCGAATTATATGGATTTATGGAAGATCAGCAGTAACCTTGCGCATACTATGTCTACTGCCGCAATTTCATGATGTTCTTTGTATGCTTGATTGCAGATACCAGTGCAAAGGTGTATATGCGAATATCCATTTAGTGGCAAAAGCAGCTGCTGTCCCTTTCCCTGCAATCAATAAGCCAGCTGTGTTGTTGAGAAACCAATGGGATAGGCATAGCACGCATATGGGACGGGTGAGATACGTGGCAATAATGTGTTTGGTAAACTTACACTACTGGCTTGAGCATTCCATCTGTGGTTATTATAGTCTTCACTGCAAACTAATATGTTCACGTCGTTTCCGAATAAGATGAGAGCGCAGGGGAGAATCTAATAATTTGGATAGGGTTTCGGGAGAAAATATGGATCGGCAATAGTAAAATTTCAGTCGTTAACTCAATCAATACAGCACAATTATTGACAGCATTGTAGCTTTGCAGCTGCTGATTGAAGTATGTAATGTAAGTAAGGTGATTTACCTTGGTCCAAAATAAACATATAAAGAACAGAGGGCTGGGATGATGATCTCAATAGATATCTCTGATATAGGCCTCTGATGACTCGAACATCTCGTTCGATACTGGTTGATATCGTCTGCATTTGTACTAGACTTATCGATGTCATCAAGACTAATTCCGCCGCGCTTCCTGTGCGCCACTGACACGTATTGGAGTTCTACTCCTTATTGCGTGACGACCAACATGTATCAGATATTCGCATATAGTTCAGCTGCGTCGTTGGTTCCCTGGGACCGCACAGACTGCAGTTTCGTTTGTGCGTTTTATACAACAAGAGCGGCATTATAAGTATTAGTCTATGTGCGTGGACGATTCGAGTAAAGCTGTAGATTTGTGTTGTATATTATCTTCAGTTGAGCTAATTCAGCACTCACTCTCCCATGTCGCGTTTTGCTAGCAGGACGCCTTTGTGGCTCTCCCTCGTGGGGGTTTGTTGCGTGCGATTTTCGGAGTTCTTCCATCGTCTACGCGTGATCGGCCCCCACAAACGAAACCTCTGTTTGCAGCGCTGGTAACTATGGCGCACGCTAACAATGTATTGGCGCCAAGCATCACGTTCGAACAGTGTTATTCCCGGGAGTACAGCCTCCCTTGCGGAACAATTGTGCGCCACGATCTCGAGCGTCGTCTTGTCATATTGATAAAGAACGATAAGAGTGCAAGAATGAAATGCGAGAAATCCCTAGTGGAAACGTGAGCTTAAAGCATTATTCGCGTTTTCAGTGGCGAGTGGAGACGATGCTGCGCACTCTAATTCTCGACAGTGTTGCCGAGATGCGAAATTTCAGCAAATCTGGGTATATGACAGATGACAGCATGCCAGTTCTCAGATTCACACCGCTTATACATTCTTCAATATTGTTCTCAATATATCGGGTTCGGCGACTGTAGATTGCGTCACACTGTATATGACTGCTGAGCGTCCAGAGCACATAGCATTGGGGGCATTACTGTACTCTGGGGGGACGCAAATTCCGTAGACTGCTGCCGTATTTTGGGGAACTCTTCGGTTAGAGTGCTCGGGGGCTGGGAAAGTCCCTCTAGACGTTAAGATATGCGTGCTGCTAGGGCGGGGAAATCTGCCGAGATACAGTACTTGTCCGTACTCACAGAGTATGGTGGTGTGCGTATCCTTGGACCGACTCACTTGGCACCGCCCCGTAGCCACAGAAGACCGGCTGCGCACTATGTACCCACGCCGGGGATCAAAGGATTCGGCAAACACTTCGGGACGACACTTATCCGGATTCTCCGCAGCTCGCTAGTGAAGAATGGGAAGCGCACTGCTCGCATGCACAACTTCAACTTGCTCCGCTTGAGGTACACTTTGTGCTGGCGACAGGCAGCTAATACAGCTCGTACATGGCCGACATGAGCAGCAGGTGTGTCACTGAAAATCATGATGTCGTCCACGAACACTCTGCAGAAGGGTAGGTGTCCGAGGTACTGCGTCATCATTCTTTGCCACGTATACTCGGCGAGTTGCTCAGTCCCATAGGCATGACCAGCCACTCATAAGCCCCAAAATGGGTGGTCATGGCTGTCTTCTCGCTGTCATCCTGTTCCATGGGAACTTGCCAGAATCCCCACAAGGCGTCTGCAGTAGAGAAGACTGTTGCTCCTTGTAGGTCATCGAGGAGGGTTTGCACGTCAGGGAGGGGGTACTTGTCCTTGACCGTGATCTCGTTTATCGACCTGTAGTCGATAACCAGACGCAACTCCTTAGGGTTGCTCGGCTTCGGCACCATGAGCACCGGACAGCCCCAGGGAGACGATGATGGGCGGATGTATCCCTTGGCCAGCAGCTCGTCAAGTTGTGCACGAAGTTGCCGAAGCTCCTCTTGCGACAACTTGTAGTTACGCCGATGTAGCGGCTGTCCACTCCAGTCGGATCGCAAGCGAATGCTGTTGTTGTAGTCGCGGCTTTGGACGGAGTCAGGCAGCTCCGTACAGATGACGTCTTTGAACTCCTCATCAAGGTCGCGCAACTGTTGCCATATCTCCCGGGACACTGTCTCGTCAATCTCGTCCGGCTCCTCCGCTTCGATGGCGTGGGGCTTGGGCGGCGGTGACGGTGCTTCCTTGGCCACTGGAGCGGCCTGCTCGAGATCCTGTACTCGAGACGAACCTTCAGTGTGGGATTTTTCGTCGCTCCAGCGCACACGCTTGCGTCGCGGTCGACGTTCGCGGAGTAGGCGCCTTCCCTGTTCCAGCGCGGCTGCGGCTTCGGCATGCCAGGTGGGTGGTTTCCCTTGCGCGTGGTCGTCGATCGCCTGGGCACGTACATGCTCAGGCAATAGAGCGAATGTTCCTAAGGCTTCCCGCTTGCTCTGGAAGAACCCTAGATGCAAGTTGTTGGGTGGCGCATCGTTTGCAGGGGGACCAACAGCACCTTCCAGCGCGACCGCGTCAAAGTTTTGTGGGCGGGTGGACTCCACTGTCGCATACACCTTATCCAAGTGGTCCTCGTCACTGGTGCCTGAGCTGGGCCGCACAGATTCCCGGAGGAGTAGAGCGTCCTCGGCTTCGGAGTCGGTGTCTGACGCGGACATCAGCGCAGGCGCGTCCGTTTCACCCAGATCCGCTTGGGAGGAGTCCATGGCGCCCGCGACTTGGGCGTCTTGCTGCTCAGAGCTAGACGTGGCGCGACGCTCGGACGAAGCGTCCTTAGGCTCGGTGTTGGTCTCGGCGTCGGCATCTTCGTCACAGGCGACCGCCTCGAAGGTGCCGTCGGGTGTCAGGTACAGTGGTACACCACGAAGGCACACTCATCCTTAGATTGGAGGGCTCGAAGGTCCTTGCGTACCTTTCTGGGGTCCAACAAGCGCTCCTTGCACCAGCGCCATGACCTTATCCTTGGGTCTTGAGGGGTCTTGCGTTCCCGGCGAGCAGCCTGTAATGACCACTTTTTTGCTTCCAGAACCGAACCGGATGGAATCCCATCGGGAGTAATCCAAGGTGACTGGGGAGTGGGAGGCTAGCCAAGGTCCTCCAAGGATGATATCCACGCAAAGATCAATGGGCATCACTCTGAGCTCCAATTGCTTGACGTACAACCCCTTGGTGGTCTCTGCTTGCAGTCGAGGGCGGACGCACGTGTTGACATCGTACGACGCGCCGTCGGCTACTCGCACTCGCATGGGGTTTTCGTGAGGTTGAGGCGTCAGGGAGGGAATGCTGCGTACAGTCTTGTCTGAGATAATGTTGGTGGAGCACCCAGTGTCCACTAGCACCTTTACGCGACGACCGTTCACGTACGCCCAACAACAACAATAACAAGGTGGGGGCCTTGGAATTGTTGATCTGTCGAGGTGGCGCTCGCGACGTTGATACAGCCGCTAGGAGATCACTCCAACCAGGGCTCATGTCCCCTGTGTCGGTGATGCTGTCGAGCTGGCACTCGATGGGGTCGTCCTTGGCAGGGGGGTCGCCTAGGTCAAGAGGGTCGTCCATGTCAGAGTCCCATGGTAACTCGTAGGTGCCTGCATCGGCCAAGAGCCCTTGAGCGGTGGCTGTCTGCACCAGATCCCTGGGAGCGTGGAAGGGTAATCAGGTGGGTACAAGGCCACCTGGATGACCTTGTCCTTCGCTGCTCGCGCCATATCTTTCGTCGCCAAGTCACTTGCGTACTGGAGGAGTCCGGCTTCTACAGTAAGTCGCGGTCTATAAGAAGCCGGCGGATTTTCGCTAGCGCTAGCGGCTTAATCTGGCGGACCGAAAATTTGGGCTTAGCGATGCCGATTTCTTATTGGTGCACATACGAAAATCTTCTTGTAGCGTGAAACATTTCTTAATCGTGCATCATCCAGTTCCCCGATCTGATCTAGCGTGCGCGATTTCTTATTTAAGTAGTAATGAATGATGCATTGTAGATCAGACGTAGCGTAGCGATTTCTTATATTGGATGCCAAATTGCCAGTGATGCACCTATATCTATAACTTGTCTCAGGCTCGTCCTAGCCTACGTGGTTTCTTATTAGGGGCCTTATTAGACGTCCGGGGTCAGCTTCAATGTCTAGTTGTCTACTATGGGGTGGACGACCGTGAAGCGAGCCACCGCCTCGGTGAATATAGGTATGTTGGTGGTCTGCCTGAGGCTGAAATGGCTAACGCCACAGATGGATCTTGGTTGGGTAGCACTGCAGAAGGCAAAGTAGGTTGATGCATGCAACTCACATTGCTGAATGCGATGATTATGCTAAGTGATGTTAGGATGAGACACTCACTATACGACCATACTGGATGTATGGGTACTGTAAGTCCAGGCTGGATAGTATATGTGTTGTAAGACCAAACTGAATAGTACACGTCCTGTACGACCAAGCTGGATACACTATATATATGTACAGTAATATGCCCAACTCTCGCTATTATCATAGTCATCGCATTATCTATATGCTTAAATATTCCCCGCGCGAAATCGCCTTAGTCATGAATGCTAATGTATGATATACCAACCACGATAAAGACCACTATACTTTTCCGTGCTGCTTGATTTCGACAATTTCTTAAAAGATATGTGTAATATGAGTATAGGGTTCGGTGAAACTAGGGTCTCGATTTCTTAATAAGGGGGGTTTTCACATCTCTAGTTTGAAATTGCTTGCGGGTGGTTTCTTATGGGTTTCTTAGTTTTTGGCGAGAAATCTAGCGGGTGGTTTCTTGTAGGTACCATTTCTTATAGACCGCGACTTACTGTACTTCCTCTTGCGCCTGTTCCTTGGCTAAGACGTGCAGTAGCTCTTCGTCTGTACAGTAATCGCCCATATTTAAGAAAACAGGGATTTTGGGTCAGCCAGCCGTACTCAGCGAGTTGGGAACCTTCTCCGGCCCACTGAGCCACCTCCTCTTTGGAGCTCTTTCAGCTCGAGCGGCATGGGTCGGTGACAGCCATGGTCGGGGGCGCGGTCACTATGTGTGGCTGAGGTTGCCTCGACAGTCGTGCTGTCGTTAGGTGAGGGCGTACGAGGTCGACGCCCAAGCTGGATGTCTTGACGTCGTCGTCGGTAGTCTTGCAGCCTCTTAAGTTTGCTAAGGGCTGTGGGTAAGGGTGATCGAGCTCGAGCTTCTCGCTTGTTGGCGGTAACCGCGCTGTGCGTTGGTGACCGCGTGGGTCCTCGGCCGTTGCGTCGATGCCCAGCTCTCCAAAGCGGTGGGCTCGTGCTTCGCGGAGGTGTACGGGGCGGTGCAAGGTCCGTTTCCAGAGCCTTGATAGAGGACCTCAAGCCCCGTGTGCCCACCTTGGAGCGTAGAGCGCTCGTCCCTTGCCCTCGGACAGCTCGAAATTACCAACCTTGCAATGGTTGGCCCGTTGGCTCCAAGTGCACGCGGTAGCTCTCGGTCACCTTCAGGGTACGTCGGTGCTGTCTCTCAACGTACTGGGTGGGAGTCGTCTGAGAGGTCCTCGCTCGTACACACTGGAGACTTGGCTTCCTTGCGAAGACGAGCTTCGACCACTTGACGCTCCGGCGCGGGAGGAGGGCTGGTCATCGCCCGCGAGGGTAGCATGTTGAGCTCATCGGAGGCTAGGTATCCTGTGCAAGGAGCACTCCGCTTTTGACGTCGACGGGATCTTCTCCACTTTTCCCGCAACTGTTGCTCCGAGAGGTAGGAGGGAGGCTCATCGCGGGGATGTAGGATTCCACAGCCCGAGCTCATTAGGACTTGGAGGGTACTCCGAGCTCGAGGGAGTCCTCCGCGGCAAAATCCATTAGTTCCTTTGGCAACACCGCGTTGAGCACATCGCAGTATTCATCCGTTTCCACTTCGTGCATGATCATGTCCAAGGTTTCAGCCAGGAGTGCTTTGGCCCACTCCTTCTTACGAAGAGCAGCCTGTGGGCACTCTCGAGCGTAGTGCTCTTTGCTTTGGCACAACCTGCAGCCAGTGTAATCCGGTGGCCACTACCCTTCGGTACATGGGGATGTACCCAAGGGCCTTAGTGGCTATTACCCTTCGGGTGGCTTAAGCCACCCTAACATCGATTTAGGGTGGCTTAAGCCACCTTAACGTTTTCAATTATAACGGGAGCTATCGGTACCGGAAGCTAGATTTTTTTAGCTCAAAATGACGGCGACATTGTCTTCTTTTAGACACTATGTGCACTATTAGGCGAGCCCAAGTTCCCGGTGAGCAATTTTGGGAATTATCCAAGAGGATGCAACATTTAGTAAATTTTGAGCGATTTTCCCCGGTTTTTGCATACCCATGCTACTTCAACCGAGATTTTGAGGGTCAAGATGACCTCGGATCAAACTTTTGGCGAGACACTGCAGAAAGAGCAGCTCGAGATCTTGACAACATAGGTCTCCAAATTTTGAAAGCGTCTTCGAGGAAGCCCCCGGTGAGCTAATTAGCTTAAGGTGGCTTAAGCCATCTTAAGGAAAATTGGAAAATACCCACCTACTTCAACCGAGATTTTGAGGGTCAAGATGAACTCAGATCAAACTTTTGATAAGACACTGCAGAAAGAGCAGCTCAAGATCTTGACGACATAGGTCTCCAAATTTTGAAAGCACCGCCGAAGAAGCCCCCATGAGCCCTTAAGTTAAGGTGGCTTAAGCCACCTTAAGCTGCGGGTAATAGGCATTAGGTACATAACGATTTACCTAAGCCGTACAGATCAAATCAAGGCCCAAATCCGACGTTTTGTGCGCATTGTAGTGACAATTAACCAATAGACACCCTCTTCTATCGATATTATGATCCAACATTCGTATCGGATCCGTACGATATACGCTCTGATGCATTCAAAATCACTCTTTTTGAAGAAAACAAAAAACCCAGGTCAAAATAAACGTTTTCCCGTCGTATTCGGCACGCTCGGCATCTTTCTTTCTGCGAACATTCGGCTGGATCCTTGTAGTGGACCTCGATAAAGTACACTTCCTATGTATAGTTGGAGAATCTAAAAGAATATTACCCCTCCGCGCTATTCACCTTACTTGCGGTATCCGTAAGGTTGACATCTCAACGAGTATCACATATTGAACGAGTAGGCGCAGGTGGATTAGCCCAGCCATAATCGGACTAGTAAGTGGCATATTATGCTTATAAATGACTAGAGTCTTCATTATCATGACATGTGTTAAAATAATTTCCATACAAGCCTCTAACCCCACCTGATGAATATCGTTCACTCGTACGTGCGAAACCCTAAGGCGAAATGCCGATTTTCGTGCATGCACATAGTGTGGGATCAGTTATAGGTACCTACAACGGCGTGTCGAGTGAAGGCGTGCTTGAGTGTTTAAGTGCAAGCCCCTGAAATCACAACTGCCCTAAAGGGTGTTTAATACCATTGTAACTAATATGTATCGATATTCATCATTTAGCGGTCGTACACAAGCATCAAACGCGATGTACCTAAGGGATGTACCTAAGATTTTCGGAGTTTTGAAAATGTACATTTTCTGGAAATTGTCAATATGGATGACCTGCCTAGACTATCGTATTGAGCTAAATACCATAAACTAAATGCATCAGGACCAAAAGGGACATGTTGACAATGGCTGAAATGGGCCACACGACCCCGCGTCGAGAATATGGCGCACCGCGGCGTTAAACGTCCACATATAGTTAGGTACATCGCGATGTACCTAAGCGTGGGTAGTGGACACCGGGGAGCCCAGACGTTGCCCAGTAGGAGTTGCACCCGCGGGACGATCTTCGGCTAGAGCTAGCAACTCCTCCGAGCGAGACCTCCACTGCTGCCAGTAGCTGTGCTGGCGCTCTCCTACTCGCCGCGTTGCTCAAATGCAACTCCGCCTCAATGGCGTATTCCAGCGCTAATACGCGGGGAACAAAGTTGTGACCAGCATGCTCAACTAAGCAGGTTTGTACACAGGAAAGCAAGTGAAGACTATTAGCAATACAAACTGAATAAAAAAAGGTATTAATACAGACCATGGTCGATAAAGACCTTGGCCAATGTTCAAGGATTCAAGTGTTCCTACTTTTTGCCATGAAAGGCTTTTTCAACCGCCCCTTTGCGGATGTAGGAGGCGTCAACTACTAGCGCCACCGGCTGCTTCTCCAGGACGGCGTCCTTTTTTCCGCGGAATGCGGCGTAAAAGAACTTTTCAAATGCCTTGGCCTCCTTGGAATCCTTGGTCTCCAAAAAGACCTCGGTTTTTTTAGGATTGTGCCCAAAGCACTATAGGCTTTCCCACCGAACTCGTCAACGCCGACGGTTCCGGTCCGGTGGTTCACTTTTTTCACCTGAGGAAAAACACTATTCAAGTTAATTGGCAAGCAAGAAAAAACAAGGGAAACCGTATCGCTGTAATAACATGCTATGGGCATACTAAAGACATGTTAAAGACGTACTAACTAATAAAAACTTACAGGGTTTGCATACCTCTATGGCAAGGAAGAGGGGGGGGGAGCTTGAGGGCCTTGGGGCCCTCCCAGTGCCCGACCCTCGCGGAGAGGTCACATACGGTGACCTCTCCCGCGAGGAGCGGGACCTCCGCCTTGAGGGACCCACTCGAGGTGAAATAGCATTCCTCACCAAGGGGGGGATCCACCGCCTCGTCGTCATCGGTTTTCCGGCAGAACACTCATACGTGTGTTCCAACCGGGTACCTCTTCACGAGGTCGGCGTGATCCTCTTTGTTACTTTCAGAAGGCTCCCTTCTCTTTTTTTTCCATGCCTTGATCTTTTGGAGGGAGAGGCTACAACCTCATCCGCACTCACCGCTTGCTCCCCGCCCACCACCTCCTTGGTGGCCTCCTCCTCCTCCTCCTCCTCCTCCTCAGCCACAGTATGGCTGAGTTGCTTGACCCAATGGTCTAAAAGATAATCGCCTGCAAAAAAGTATTGACATATTCAGGTAGATATTACGTCGTTAATATGCTATGAACGTGATATGATATACTATGCACGTGCTAACGCGGACGTGCAACACGAAAGGTGAACCCTATGTTATGACAGACGCAGTATGATAACGTGGTGATAACGTAGTGCTAAGACAGTCCTAAGCGTTGCAAGAGGCAAGAAACTTACGTGCTTCCAGCAGCGTACCCGTGCCTTCCTCCCAATCCTTGGGAAGAGACAGGGTCTCGATCCCTGCTGCTTTGAAGGCGGCGATTTTCGCCTTCTCAGTGGGCTCCGATATTTTTAGCCCTTCCGCCCCGTCGACCTTGGAATACGGGTGGTTGGGACACGGCTTATGTACCCATTCCTTCCCCTCCTTCAACCATCGCCCATATTTCCACGCGGTGCGGAAGTTATTTATGTCCGCGCGGACTTTGCCCTGAATGAATATATGGAACGATTATGGGGTCGGAGGCGGGATCGAAACCCGCCTCCTTCGCGATAGTGGGGACCAATTTTGGGTAGAGGTCGGGTTGGGCGCCCACTAGGACCACCGGATTCCAATCCTTCGTGGCCACTGCGCGCGCGCAAAGGAAGAACAACAAGTTAATTAACGAATAACCCACAAGAAAACAAGAAAAACGTGACTACAAGCGAGGTGCGTTCCTCAATGGGCGGGTCTATACCGATCACTTTCCTAATTGCGGTCCGCACCGCCCGCTCGTGGGGTTGGACAATCCCACGGACGCGCGTGACCGCTCCTTCTCTCCCCTTCCTTTTTTTCGTGGAGGCCAATCGTTTGAAGTTCCCCGCAGGTTTTGCGGCTTTGGCGGGGGCGGCGGCGCAATCGGGTGCGGAGTCTTTCGCCCTATGCCATGTTACATATTGGAGCAACCCCGCAAGGGATTGCTCCTCCCCCATGCTTGCGCATAGGTCTTCGTATGCCTCGCGCTCATCTTTGGTTGGGTGACTCATTTTTTCTTTGTTGTACCTAAAGGGCTGCGCTGGAAGAACGAACTGTAAGAACTTGTTGTACGAACTTAGAGAGGAGTCCTTGGCGGCGTTAAGGTGCGTATAGTGCGACAGTAGCATGTACTTAGCACTAGCCGTTTGCGTGTTTGGAGGAATGTCGTTATCGTCTATCGCACTAGCCGATAGACGTCTATAGCACATATCCGTTATCGTCTATCGCACTAGCCGATAGACGTCTATAGCACACTAGCCGATATCGTCTATAGTGCTACCTAACGAAGGTCTTGCTGAAATCTGTATAGGCAGCCCTGACTGGGAGTCCCGGTCAGGCCCCTATGACAGATCCCTAGGACCAACACTGGACTGCTGACTGATCTGTAGGTTCGTACTGTGACACACGCTGTGTCACAGGTAGGCTAGACACCGAGACCGTCCGAGACCGTTCCGGGTATATCTAGCTTAGGGTTTATTTATCTTATACAGTTTATCCACACGAGTACGGGACTTTCTGATATCTAGTGTACTTGGATATTCCGGTAGGTTATGGGCCCACCACGCTTCCACTGCGTGCAAGCGTCCCGCAGGCGTTGACCCGCAGCCGATCTTGGCTCGTGAGCAACGTCTGGTGCGGGATAACCGCGCTCCTGACTGGCAGCCCACCGACGAGACCCGTAAGTTGTCCCTCTACAACCGCCTCGACCCCGTGTTCTACGCGGCGGTGAAGGTGCGGTACCCGCTTGCGGGTGACCTTAGCGGGGTCACTCTCCGCTCGCTCCAGGCGCTCGTCGTAGCCATCTTTCAGGCCTGGGCGCAGTCGGATGATGGGGCGGCAGTGCGTGAGAAGCAGACACTGGGGGCGGGCGGTAAGCCCTCCGCCCTTATCACGTCTTCTGAGTACGCGGTCCTTCTCGACGAAATCGCCGCCTTGAAGGCGCTTGTGCAGGGCAATCGTGCGGGCGCGGCTCAGCGACAGCAGCAGCCGCAGCCGCGCGGTAAGCAGCATCCGCGAGGCCATCGAGTGGGTGTGCACCCGGCACCGTCTGTGGGGTTCGACAGGGACAGCATGAAGGCCAAGCCCCTTTGCCACCGTTGCCGCAAGGCGGGCAAAGGGGACGCCTATCACGCGTACCGCGACTGCCCTCTTGGTGGGCGCCAGCATTCGTCGGCCACGGCGGCGGCCTTCTGCATTCCTATTGAGGAGGAGGATGCGGAGGGTCTTCACACCCTGGCACTTGTGCAGGTTTTCCAGGAGGCTGCGGATGATGGACCGGAGGCCTTCGCCCGTGCGGCTTCGGCTTATGGCCCCCCCGCTGTGCTTTCCGCGGGCGGGATTGGCGGCATCGACGTGTCGGCCTACGGATTCAGCGTGCCGCCTCCGCCTTCTGGCGGGACCGACGACGAGGACATCTTGCGGCGGCTTGATGCCCTCACCTCTGAGGTTCAGGCCGCCCAAGAAAATGTACATTTTACCCACGCATCTTTCATTCCTGGGAGCGGAGCGGAGGGGCATGCGTCGGCTCTGGTGTGTGGCCCTGCCGCTGCGGTGGGGATCACACCGGAGGGGCAGGTTCCGGCAGGTGGTGCGGCGGCATCGGCATCCGCCGTGCCGGCCCCTGCTATGCCTGTCTCGCAGGAGGAGGATGAGGAGCCCGTGCCGCTTCAATCGGCGCGGGTGACTGCCACGACGGACGGTGAGTTCGCTGGGTTTGTTCAGACTGTCAACCACGCCGCCATCGCGCCGGTTGACCTCACCGGCTATGACACCGACGACTATGCTATGAGGACTTTGCCGACGGCAGCTTCCGGCTGAAGCCGCGGGGCTCGCCTCCGTCGGCCAATCATGTTTCAGGGCCACCGCCCGCGGGCGAGCAGAGGACCTACGGTTGTGGGAAGCCGCCCTGGGGCTTTCCTGCCACGGTTGGTCCGTGGGGCATTCCTTTCCTCCTTTCCCTCGTTCTTTGCATCTCGATCATGGGAGTGGCAGCCGTGCCCGACGCTCGGTCGGCTACGGAGATGCCTTCGACTGGTGGTGATCTCGATTGGGAGGCTCCGTCATTTTTCTCTACGAATGATTTTCTTGATCCGGTGATGACGGCTCAGGGTCTCCTATTGCCTGACGATGTGCCACGGCTTCAGCCGCCTGAGCCTCCGACACTTTGAGCTTTTTAGCATTTCAGGATTTGGCTCAAGCGGATTTGGGTATTGACATGGCATTCTACTACGGCATGGCCTTACATGAGAGCGGTCCTCTTGATGCGGAGCACTATTATGGAGCTGGTTACTTTACTTCCTACTATGGGATGGACTTCCGTGAGGCCACCGCTGACTACTTTGATACTGTCGATTGACTTCTTGCTCACTCTGGAGGCACACCAACATGGTGGTGTGCAGAACTCCTGTGACTTCAAAGACTTCTTCAATCTGGTTTATGTTTTGCTTTGACACCTTTTATAATCTTCAAACTGACTTGCTAGCACGGTTCCTTTCACTTGTTTAGCGGTGCCTTAATTGCCCGTATGCTTTTGTTCACGTGCTACCTAGAGGTTTCCAATTTGTGTATCAGAATAGCACAGTTGGATTGGCAGTTAGACTTGTCACCTAGCTTCTGCCCTAACACTAGCATCTTACATTTCTGACTCTCCTAGCCAGTCACCACCCACAGTGCTGGGGTGGTGTGCTGAAATCTGTATAGGCAGCCCTGACTGGGAGTCCCGGTGCAGGCCCCTATGACAGATCCCTAGGACCAACACTGGACTGCTGACTGATCTGTAGGTTCGTACTGTGACACACGCCGTGTCACAGGTAGTCTAGACTCCGAGACTGTCCGAGACCGTTCCGGGTATATCTAGCTTAGGTTTATTTATCTTATACAGCTTTATCCACACGAGTACGGGACTTTCTCGATATCTAGTGTACTTGGATATTCCGGTAGGTCTTTCGGACCTCCTATACTCCAATTACTATGAAGGTAGGGGGAGGGGGGAGGGGGGGTCGCGGGGTAATAGGGTTGCAATGCCCCGAAAAGGAGAGCATTTCTCCGCGCTACGTGAAAAATCGGCTCGCCAAGTTCCCCCCAATGCATCCGAGGACGAGGTCGTGCTTGCGCCCGCAAGAACACCTCGTACGGCCCCGGGCCACCGTGGCCTTTCCCTCCAACAACGACAACAACGACCAGTGGACAAAAGCAATGTGCCACGACTATCCCGCCAGGCCATGCGTAACCCAACTCCCTGTACCCTCGACACCACATCCAAGTTTGGTGAATGGTACCACCTCCCCCCCAAGTAGGCCGGCAACGGCACTTGTTGCCTGCGAGACCGTTGGTCGTCCGGAGGGTTTCCGGTTGGGTCACCTTTTCGAGAAGCACACGAAGGAGCTTCGAGTCAGCCAATGGGCGGAAACCACGGTGGCGTGTGTACAGTATACAATATATCTATTGCTGCACACTCGTATGTCCTCGTTCGTCGCGTGCACGGAGAATAACCACTGTCAAGGTTGATATACAACCTTTCAGACTATGCGGCTGCTATTGAACTGTAGCAACGCGCATCAATATTTGGTGGGGTATGAGTGCAGTCTCTGGTATCCAGTAGTCTGCTTGAGCGCAATGCTCCTCATATACCAATGCCCTCACGCTTCATAAGCGTTACCACCATCGGGTTGTGAACCCGAGGGCATTGGGTGAACTAACGGTATCGGCTGGTCGAATTAGCCTGTTGATACCCGCATGTTGTTCAATTCATGCTTGAAGCGAAGACGCGTCCTCTCAGAACAGTTTGTTCTTCAAGAACTTGTCTTGCTTCATCATCGAGATGCCGTACTCGGCCTCTCGATGACAGATGTCACTCATGGTGAGTGGATGACGCAGATATTATGACTGTACATGTCATAGTCGACCGTACTGACAATACTCGACGACTGTATGTCATTATAACATATGACATGACATGACATGACATGACATGACATGACATGACATGACATGACATGGTATGGTATGCCATGTATGACAGGCATGACACGTATGACATGTATGACACATATGTCATCGGTCATATCCCTGACACCAATCAACCGCGCGTCCGTAACTGAGCCATCGCCGCCCATACCGAAAACCTCTCTAACGCGGGTCCTCACCCCATCTCAAGCGTCGGTGTTTAGCCACTCATGGCCAACGTCGCAGTGTAAAATTAAGCGTGCGTGGTACCAAACCTGCTGAATATATCAGTTGGACTGTATATTCGGTGAGACAGATAATCAGAATAGATCACCGGTGAGAATACTCCGTCTTCCCGTTATATGTTCGGGGTCTAGGGTTCCGGGACCGGTGACAGTCATACACCCTAACTATAGGAATGACAGTCGGGGCGTCACTTCCAGCAAACGGAATAAAAAATTGTGGACAACGCACGTCGGCGATTCGCCATGCTAGCGGTGGATCTAGTGGAAGCGACCATGATGAGATAGACTGGAGGGACGGAGTGAGGCAATGCGACATGAAAATGCGGAAGTCGGGGGCGGCCAAGAAATGTGGTGGGTCGCCGATACAGCTGCTGTGAGAGATCAGGAATTCCGGGAAGTCGTGTGGCAAAGGCGGCCGATACGTAACGGTGTGGTAACCAACCAGAAGACGTAAACCAGTCCAACGTTACGGTCCCGTAAGAAAAAATGTTCTCAAAGGCCTACAGCGCGCCGTAAATCAACCCACAAAACTTAGGCCATACCCGTGACTGCCGGCACTCTCACGCGCGGAGCGCCTCACTCCATCCCAAGCGTCCGGCTTAAGCCAATCATGTCGGCAGTGTCGCAGTGGCCAAAAAAAAACGTAAGTGGGGCCAAACCTGTCAAATATATAGTTCCGCTGTAATATATATCTAGCTGGAGAGATAAACCCTGAGTTGAGGGTGACGATATCAGAACGGTAAAGTGTGATTGATAAAAGTAGAGATAACATAAATACCTAACGGGTGTTTCCCGTCTACTGGTGACGGTCACCCAGCCTACTATAGGAAGGGACATGTGATAGTTTCGGGTGTCACAGTGTCAAATCCAGCATATATACCGTTCACACATATATACAACGTTGTATATTTATTTCACCGTCTCCGTTATTCTTGCGTATTGCTCACCGCATCGCCATCTACTCATTCGTTCGATATGATAGAAACCATACCATCTCATCCTCTAAAAAACCGGTAGTGTCCACGAGTGCGCCCGGCCATATGAATTACTTCCGTGACATCGATGTTCGGATTTGATGTGTGGTTCACAGGCTGACAAGTGATAACTCGGTGTTGTATTCCCTATGATGTTGTCCTAGATGTATGCATTTTCAAGTGTGCACAGATTTTGCAATTTATAACATCCTCGCAGATTCCGTGCTAGACTTGAATAATTGACAAAATAAACTTCATAAATGCATGAATGATTCTAACGATGTTTTAAGTGTCAGTCTCAGAGTCTGTGATGGCGACGCACACGAAAGCATACCAAAATTTATCAGATATTGATCATTAATATAGGTAATCATTTTATTTGTGCGCTCGTGCCGTAGAACACCCCTAAACGTGTATACTGATCGTTTGATCTTTTTGGGACAAGTTGACCTCGGCCTCCAAGACGAATCCGATAGACCCCCACGGTGTAGGAATCGTAACAGGGATATTGGTGCCTAGAAATAACGCCAGGTCTGTCATTGAGGAAAACATGGATAGGCGCTGCTGCAAGTCGTCTTTGAGTTTTGCCGATGCCGTGACCAACTGCTGGATATGGCAGCAACCATGCTGCACAGCCTCGTCAACGATACGGCTCACCTCTAACTCAAGTGAGTCTATAACGCCCTCCGCCGCCTTGAAATTGAATCCGGCCCACGTTTCATAGTCCCCAACTTTCCCGATGATCTTAACCGATCCCTGCAAGCCTCCAGAGAGATTATCATAGCATCACACTCTTTGGCATGCTGCATGCGCAAAGCCTTCGACAAAGTCGTATTGAAAGACTTTCGATAAAGTGATAGGGAATCGGACACGCAATTTTTCATTTAAGGTTTGCTATCACGGAATGATGCATCGTGAGCGAGATGAACAACTCCCCTCACCTCCACGCCAAGCATACCCATGTGCACCTTCAACACCCGGAGGCCATATTGCATGTCCATGACAAGGTGATCTTTGGCCTTTTCGATTGGATTTTTGTGTCGTGCAGAGCTCCTCTCCGAGGAAGGACGAGGCTGCGGCAGTCCCGGGGGTCACAAGCGAAAGGATTTTAGTTCCAGTAAGTATGGGATAAGGAAGCGTGCCAGAAACGAAATTCGCCACGTTCGACTTCGGTTTCGGACTTTGGACGTTCTGCGAGTTTCGGTTGTACCTCGATGACGCCGACACAGCTAACGCACTGCAAATGCCCAAATGGTAATGTTGTGACCTGTTTCACCGCTGTACCCGACCCAGATCGCAGCCCAAACCCGGCGAAAAGCACCTCGAAAGCATACCCCGGTGACGAGCACATCGAAGCCACACACCAGCGAACCTCGGCGACGACCACCCCTAAGTTGCAACCCAGTGACACGCGCCGCGGAACAGTCGTGAGGGCGCTACGGAAAAGAGCTCCTCGCTCCTGAACAAAGATAAGTTTCCCACAAGGCGATGATGATCTCCTCGCTCCAGCGCCTCGACGACAAGTCAATCCCTCCCATAGGCAGTTGCACAACGCCCAACATCTGGCACTGTAGGCGCACAGAAGGCTACGAATGACTGCACTGGAGTTCTTGCCGTGGAGTGAGCTGACCTCAGTTTTCTTCTTGCCTTCCATATCGAAAGCTGGTTGCGACTGGTGCCCGAGAAGCGCGCGGACCCCGGAAACTTCGAGGGCCTGGTGCTGAACACAGCTCCTGCAAGCTGAACAAGTGGCGAAAGAGTAAGAAAAGAGCGAGCGCGTTGCACACTATCTAACCAGGATATACGGTCAGAGCCGCCACTCATGAACACGAGCTTACGCGTAAGAGTGATTCAAGTGATTCTTCAGGCGCTCAAATCTTGTGGAAGCTAGAAGGGCAGCGATACGGGCGCCTTCGAATCAAGGCGACGCGTGCGATTCTCCTCGCGCTTACAGTGCAAACATTGCCTAAAGACGCCCGATTTGTTTCAGCATTGCAGATCACCTTCGGATCGATGACCAATGTTTTGCAGACTCGCTGTTATGGGACAAGGCGACACTTCCTCCCCGCTCCCGGACTTGAGGATATTTGCTAGGAACTGCTATCGTATGCTACTCGCCGAGCTGAGCTCCCGTTCGTCGAGCTGTTCACTCGGCGAGGGTGACGTGAGCCTGAAGTGAATGTGAATCAGAATAATCATGTAAAATAAATGATAATCGATAATGTGAACAATGGCACCGCACCGTCGCGTGCGGTCGGGTGGGACGCGCCGTGCTCGTTCGGTTGTCTCCATCCAATCGAATGAGCCGACGCGACGAGTGCGGTCCAGTCTGCGGATGCTCCCATAAGGTAGCTGTCTTCGCAATCTGAATATACCATGTGTGATCCGAGTTGTAAATCGATCCTTCCGATTGTGTTTTACAATCTTCATGATGAGTGAGTTTTGCATCGAGCATCGATGACAAATGTCCGCCCCAAAATACCTTGTTACAACCGGACACTCAATCTGACCCAACGAAGGATCCACTCAAACAAATCAAAATAAAATTCAGGCTTAAACCTATATGCCCAATCAAAGGAATTCCCAGGGGGGGGGATAAAGATGCTCCGCGACGGTCAGAGTAGGCAGAATATTGTATTTCAGAAACAGCGGATAAAACAGGCTGCTAGCAATCGAAGACTTGAATTCTGGGGCAAAGACGCCATATGACGTCTAATGAAAATGTGTGAGAAAAATTGGACCTAAGACGCAGACGCAGACGCCGTATGACGTGACACCATCACCAGCACCATAGCACCAATCCATAGATCCACCCTGACATGACATGAGGGCTTCTTTATGATACTTGCGAGCTACTTACTGTACTGTATACCTTCAAATTTCGTCAACCTAAACGTCGTCGTGTCCCCCACGAAAGTGATCGATACAGTGTCACTGTACAGTAGTGGTCGAAAGTGACGCTCCGGCTGACGTGACCGGTGCAAACCCGAAAGAAGGAGCTCGCCAAACATGCAGAATTCGTTTGTGTTATCGCAACGCTGTTTACTGCACAGAGAGCATCTCTGACATCCGCAGCAGAGGTCTTCGAACCAACAATTCCGGCCGATTCGCTACAACATCAACACTGGGTCAAGCAATGCCACTGAGGTGTCTGCTGGCGAGATGCTTAAACAACTGTCGGCCATCAGTTTCGGTGTCAAAGCAGGTGTCATGGAGTCCCCGCGCTGGAAAAAGCTGCTAAATGAGCTTAAGGACGCTAACCGTGAAGATCACCTCACCATAGTGAAAAGCAGGGCCAACGCACGGGCCTTAGCTGGAGCCTTAGCTCTGGATGTCGACTTGCCTTATGCGATCGCGTTTTCCCATCCACGCGACAAACGAATCACTTTTAAGGAGGACACCCACGAGTACTTCCTGGATGGCAAGTTGCTGCCTATTACGGTTACTGGATTCTACATGCGATACTTTCAAGAGTTCGATGCAAGAGGAACAGTCAATCAATATGCTGAACGCTGGAGGCAAAACAAGTACCACAAGTGGAACCCACTGCTGGCCGCTATGGCGGCACTGGGAGTATCGGAGGAGCGGCAGAAGGAAGCCGTGCTGCTTGGATGGAAACTTAATGGTGCCACGCAAAGCAGCATCGGCACTGCCATGCACCGTACCATCGAGTTGAGCCTTAACGGCCGAGAGGAACCGGAGCTCGTGGAGAGAGAGAATGAGGTCGCGGCGGTGGTGGAGACTGGCCATGAGTTACAAAAGCTCCTAGAAGACCCAGAGACGTACAATCTCGGGGGAAACCCCCAAGCGTGTCGCCTCGTTTCGTCATGGATCCTCTCCGAGCAACCCTCAAACCAACCCTCAGAGGAAGACTTCCGATTCCCTGCTTTGAGCGGCGGAACGCGTTTTGACGCCAAAGAGTTCGCCTATTTTGCTCAGTGGCGTGCCGATAACGGGAACCTCCTCGCCGTGCGGCAGGAGATGAACGTGTGGAGCGAAGAGCTTCAGCTTGCAGGGCAGCTGGATGCTCTATTTTGCGACACTGCCGACGACCTGGCATACGTGCTGGTCGACTGGAAACGCAGCAAGGAGCTCAAAAAAGAGGGCTTTCGAAATCAGTGCGGCACCGGGCCTTTCAACAAAATCCCCGACTCGAACGTAGGGCACTACTACGTGCAGGTGAATATGTATGCTGAGCTCTTGCGCCGGCACTACGGCATCCATGTCAAGCGCATGCTTCTTGTCCAGCTACACCCTGACCTTCCCTCGTACAGGGAACTCGAAGTGCCCTGCTTAACCGCCGAAGTGAACCTATCATTTGCCGAGCGTGAGCAAGAGCTTGAGAGCGACCGCCTGGCATCTCATGTGGAGCTTCTGCACAAGTAGGGTTTTACTTTTAGTTTTAGTTCTAGTTCTAGTTTAGTTTGATTCAGTGCACCATAGAACGCTCATCCGATTAAGCGAAGATGATGGGCGTTGATGCTCTCTTGGTGAATTTGCATCTTTCAGCCTTCCATAAGTCCTGCTTGTTCTTATAAGTGTAGAACGAGCGTCTACTTGAGTCATCGAGAATTCGTGTATATTTGTTTCAATACGTTGTATATGTACAGTTGCAGTGACACCTGCGCCTGAAGCTCGCAAGAGCTCAAAGCTGGCAGATTTTCTGATGTATATTTGCATAATAGAGGTTGATTTTCATTTCTTGCAGTGTTGTCCCTTCTAATATCGACATATCGGGATATCGATAGTTGAAATTTGGAATTTTGTTATCCGTATCGGTCGATAGCATTTTTGCAATTATCGGTATCGGAAGATAGGACTTCGGTAGTTATCGGTATCGGTCGGCAGGATTTTCGTAGTTATCGTTATCGGTCGATACCTTTCTTATACTTATCGAAACTTGTCAATATTGATTTAAAAACTCGATACCGCTCCTTGATGTACACTACCCCGCCCCCACCCACCCACGCTACCCGTACCCGTGTGGGGCGTAGGGGGTAGGGGACGGGGGGGCAACCTAGATAAAGGGTTATATATAGATCTAGGGGGATAGGTTAATCGAGGAGATACGATTCAACCCCCCCCCCTTCCCCCCCTTCCCACCTTGACACCCAAAATGGAGGTAAATGTGGGGGGGTTCAGATCCCCTACCCACTACTCGGGTACCCCAACTGCTACGGGGACAGTGCACGAAATGTTATTACATCGCCGAGTTTGATATCAACTATATGATAATTATATGTCACGGTTCTATACGAACAATATATGTGACGCTGCTGTTATTGAACGGTAACAGCGAAACGCAATAGTTTGGTGGGATATGAGTGCAACAGTCTGTAGACCAGAAGTGCTTGCTTGAGCCCAATGCTCCTCATATACTCTAATGCTCTCACGCATCGCATGCGTTACCACCATCGGGTTGTGAAGATGTGAACCCGAGAGCATTAGGTGAACTTCCCGCATCGGCTGGTCGATATAGCCTTTGATGCTCGCATGATGTTCTGTTCATGCTAGAAGCGAAGATCGTCTTGTCAGAACAAGTCAGTTTGTTCTTTTCAAGATGTATCTTGCTTCGCCATCTCGATGCCATATACTTGGCCTCTCGATGACAGATGTCACTCACCTTAGGTGGATGACGGACATTATGATTGTACATGTCATAGTCGACCGTACCGACAATACTTGACGATTGTGTGTCATTATGACACATGACATGACATGACATGACATGACATGACAGGACAGGTATGGCATGTATGACATGTATGACACATATGTCATCGGTCATATCCTTGACAGATCTCCCCTCTTAGAAGTGTTGTGACCTCACAATATAGGGTGCATACCTTTTGTATATGTTTTTGATACAGATGTCTTTGTTGTTGAACTGGCCAGTCTTCTTACACCGATGAGGCGTCCCTCAAGGTGTTCTTAGGATATTCACGAGTACTGTGACTTTCCCCCCACTGTATGGGAGGAGTCCAGATCCTTTGCTCACCCCTTGCCCTGAGTGACCCTGCCATTTTGTCATCTGTCATCTCCCTGGCAGCCGACTGTCTCACTGCACAGATAAAAGCATGTAATATTTTATCTATCTCAGCTTATTCCGACAGTACACTGCTTGTTTCTGACTCCTTTTTGAGCCCACTGATATATATCTATATTCTGCCTTATATATATATATATTTCACTGTTCTCGTCAGATATCGGGGGGAACTGAGTCCACTTTAAACCCTCACCTTAGGCTTTTAGCCCTACCGTTCTTAGGATGTAGCCCCCCTGATTGCTTGGCGTTTCGTATTTCGGAGTGACGCTCAGGGTATCTCTTGTCCGAGGTTTACGTTACGGAGAGATATGCGCATGCCGTCGACGATTTAACGAACGGTGCTATCGACGATTTAACGAACGATGCACGGCGATATAGTACATCCACCCCTTCCTCCCCTCTTGGAACTGCTATGGAGGATCAACGGTGGAATGGATAAACTTTTTAATGCAGGCGGAGAAGGCGCTGCTTACGAGATATCGGAGGGTCTCTATGAGTCCACTTTAAATCCTCACTCGATCTGCCAAACTCCTTTTTCGGTCCAGTGTGTTGCGCTATTGCCGCAAGCCAGGTCAGTGGTCTGCCGACAAATCACACTAATGTGAATTCGTGTTAGTCATGTGTGTCAAGCACGACTCAGGATCACTACTCCATCTACCTCAGAACATTCCGGCAGTTCAGAATGAAAGGCCATAAGATCCGAATGACAAATTACGGTCTGGCAAAGGCAGTATAGCAGCTTTTATTATCCACATATATGGTACCCGCATGTATGCGTATCTGTGCAAGGGTATGAATTTGTACAAGGCTCACTACACCTCAGCAAGGAAGGATCAATATCCTGCTCCTGATACAACATAATGATACAACATTAAGAGCAGGGTATATAGATGATCGACATGTATAAGTATATATTACAAGAAGTAAGGGCAATAATAGGCTTAATATATTGTTTAGCCTTCATAGGCAGCTATTATGCCTGTTGCATTGGTCAGCTTTGTGGCGTTGACCCAGGTGTCATGTTCAGGGCCGTAGCCTGCATATCGCACTAAATAGTACTTGACACCTCTAGTGATCTTATCTGAGAGAATGTGTGATATCTCAAATAATGGTTGCCCTTCTTCGGTGATCATCTGTGGTAGAGGCAAAGGTGCTTGGATCGAGTCATTATATAACTCTAATCTGGATACAGGCTGAACCGGATGGAATCGAATGTCGAGATCCCCGAAATCTAGCTCATAAGCACGTCCATGGCTGACTACTTTGGATATGGTAAACGGCCCGATATATATGGCTGCTTAAAGTGCCTGCCTGCCTCTGTCAAACCAGTCCATTGGATAAACTCAGTCCGTAGAAGAACTTTCTGCCCTACTGTAGTGCAAATTGTCGGGGCATGTGAGTCTTATTGAATCTGGCTCGATTGATTTCTGTTCAGGGGAGAAGTCCTGTCGCGATTGACCGGCCCCTGGCCGAGAGAGTCTCCCAAAAAGAGGGTTTGGCCGAAGATTGGCCGAAAGAATTTTGACCCTTAAGTATGCAAAAAGATGGCAAACCAAGAAAAAACAAATGTTTTCTCGAAAACTGGCCGAAAGACCTCCGGAGAGGACTTCTGCCCTGTTTCTGTTGCTCGGCTAATATTTTCTACCGCATGCATTGGCATGAACAGCCGAGTATAGGTCAAAGTGATCTCGAATAGCATTCTGTATTGGAACAGGAGCTTTTGGCGGAATAGTGATTGCCAGATCATGCGGCGAAAGTGGCTGCGCCATGGAGTCGAGATAAAAGGGTGTGTAACCAGTCGTAGCAGAAACTGTGTTGTTGATTGCAAACTCCACCAGAGGCAACTTGTCCTCCCATGAATTGGCTGAAGTATCATTGCAACAACACCTGAGGAAAAAATAATTTCTAATCAGTAACTATAAACCGGAGGTTGGTGAATCATGCGTCAAACAAAATGTAAAATACCTGCGTGAGGATGTCCTCAATGAAGGCATGGCTTCGCTCATTGCTTGCATTCGACTGTGGATGGTGTGAAGATGTCATAGACAATCTCGTACCAGTAGACTTCCACAGTGTTTGCCAGAATGAAGAAGTAAATCTGGGATCTCGATCTGAAATGATGTTCCTCGGAAGACCATGGAGCTTGAAGATATGCTGCATATATATGGCGGCAGTGTGTTGAGCAGTCCAGGTCATGTTGAATGGAATGAGATGACAGCGATGAGTAAATTGGCACATTATCACAAATATACTGTCGTGCCCGTTAGTGGTGATAGGCAGATCAATAATCCAGTCAAGTGATACATCAAGCCATTTTGTCTTAGGCACACAATAGCGAATATGTGCCTGACCATAAGGTTTGTGTCTCCTCGTTTTCTGGCGTTGGCACACGGGGCACTCCCGAATGTACTGGATTGCTGCCTTCGTCATTCCTGGCCAGTAATATCGGCTACGCAATAGATGGAGCATGCGATTCTTGCCTACATGACCAGAAACAGTTGATGAGTGACACTCATGAAGTAGAATGTGGCGAAGCTGTGTGATCTCACCGTCATCTGTAGAAACTTTGGCAGTAGGTGGAATGTAAAGCTGTCTGCCAAAAATGGTCTTGCGATATATCAATCCCTGAATGAGTTCGAAGCTGCTGACAGTCTGTGATGATGTCGCAGATGCCAGCTTGGATAATATAGATTGTGCAAATGGGTCACGATCATACTGTAATGTGATAATGTCGTGAAGCTGATGACCCGATGATGCAGATATAAGAGCAATAAATGTAGGGTCTATCGATGTTATATCAGCTGATGCAGTTGCCAATGAGGCAATGTGATGTTGCAGACTATCGGAGAGTTCGAAAAGGGCAGAAATACGTGTAATAAGGGCATCTGCAACCTTATTCTTCTCGCCTGCAATGTCCTCAATCCGAAAGTTGTACTCGGAGATTTCATCCAACCACCTCGCCTGTTTGGGGCTTAGTGTGGATTTGGGCTGGAAATGAACCAGTGGCTGATGATCTGAGCGAACGATAGTCTCTGGAGCTCCCAGCAAGATGTGGCGAAAGAACCGGAAGCCCTCCACAATGGCAAATAGCTCAATCTCAGGAATAGGCCAGCGTCTCTGCGTGTCAGAAAGTGTTACGCTGTGATAGCCACATGGCCTCATACCTTTGCCTCGATCCTGTAGGATTAGTTGGCCAACGTGTGTGCCTGATCCATCGACCTCCATAATGGATGGCAGTTTCTGATCTGGAAGCTGTAGTACTGGAGCATTGCAGATGGCACTTTTGAGATTGTCGAATGCCTGCTGCTGCTCAGATTCCCAGACAAATTCTGCATTATCTTTCAGAAGGCGATTGAGTGGCTCGGCAATCTTGGAGAATTTTGGAATAAATCTCCTAAACTGGCCGACCATGCCCAAAAATGACCGAAGGCTAGACTTGCCATCTTTAGCCATGCGGCGTAGAGGCTGTTTACCAACGGTTGGGCCATAGGATACTGGAGGCTGAATAGCCATGACTGCACGGATTCTGTCTTCGATGATGGATAGGCCTGCCTCTGAGATGTGGTGTCCGATAAAGTCAATACTTCTGGCACAACAACAACAACTCAACCTTCGAAGGCCTGATGAAGAACTGATGCTCTCTGCAGTGTTGTAGGAACTGGCGAACGTGCTTCACGTGTGTGTCAAAATCTGGACTGTACACTATGGTATCATCATCCATAAAGATGACTAAGAACTGATCAATGAAGTCGAAGAATGCTCGGTTTCCAACACGCAGAGCGGTCGCAGGAGCGTTAGTTAACCCAAAGGGCATCACTGTCCACTCGTATGAACCATATCTAGTCCGTATTGCTGTCTTATGGATGTCGTCTGGATGAATAGGGATCTGATGGGAAAACTGGTTGAAGTCGAATCTGCTGAACCAGCGTGCCCCCTTAAGCTGTTCAAGAAGGGTGTCATGGGGTGGCAATGGATATGTATCCTTTATGGTGATGTTAGGGACAAGGTGCCGGTGGGTCGGGAGCGGCGTGCGCGAGTCCTGATTCAAGGCTCGAGGCGCGCCCCCCTGTACCCGTGGCTAATTGTAGCATGTCATTTTCGTTTGGGGTGGAAGTGGATTCCAGCCGGTGGGTTAGGAGTGGCGTGCGCGTGTCCTTGTGATTCAAGGCTCGAGGCGCGCCCCCGGACCCGTGGCTCCACTTGTAGATATGTAGTGGTTTGGTATGGGGTGATAGTAAAACATATCTATACATCTATCCATTTATGTATCGCGTATATGTCCGTTTCACGGGGAGAAACGATCGATGCAAAGGTGTGGCGGACCGAGCGTGGGCACATATGGGTTGGGCCCCTTGAATATGTTTGGTGCGGTGTGAGGACAGCTCCTCTGACACGCGGCCAGAAGAAGGGGATGTGGCCTGTGGGCTGTATGTGGTTGTTTTGGGTCGGTGCGGCAGACCGTGGGCGCATGTGGGTAGGGCACACTGAATATATATGGTGCGGTGTGAGGACAACTCCTCTGACACGCGACCGGAACGAGGGGGTGTATCACATCAAAATTGTGATACCCCAAGTTTGTTCAAATGCTTGAGCATAAATATGCAAAAAATGTTATCATTATTGCATTGTGAATGCCAAATCACATACTATATATTAGAATGCCAAAATTACAACAGTGATAACACGCGCTCATGCTCGGCAACAGGCATCTTGTACACATCCCCTCTTTTAACTAGGCGCACGATCGGTTGCACGCACGGCTTCACAAGAGATCAAGCACTTTTTACTTGTGTCTAGTATGTAGTCATCTCTCACATCGGCATCTTCCCATTCAAAGTACCTCCCCGAAACCACAAATTCTCCCGGGGCAAAATATTGCCCATAGTCATCTCGGCGCCCCCTAGGTCCAACCTCCGTCACGGCGGATAACGCCTTCACCAAGTAGTAGGCGTGTGTGCGGTCCGCCGGGTCTCGGTGGACCGCGATGATGCATCCGCGCCGCACCGCTACACTCACATCACTCGCATACTCCTCCACCAACTCCCGCACCCTTGCCGCGTCCGCACCCGTCCGCACCCGTCAATTCCACCTCCCTCCACAAATCCACATGCGAGCTCTCCAAACAGTTCTCGGACGTCGGCATGGACGACACACATTCTGCATAGCATGACACGCAATAGCATGTCCTGTCGCGCACCAGCAACTTCCCCTCCACGCCCGATCGCACCGAATGCAGTTGCAAAGTGCGCTCCAAAGATTTGTATGCGATGCGCGCCGTGTGATCAACCGCCGACAAACCTCCCGCCACCTCTTTCGTCGCGTCCTCGGGAACTAGATAAAAGAATCGTTGATTGAATGCGGCCCTCGACTTCGTGTAGCTGGTGTCCGCGCGTGTGCGCAACCTCTCCACACAAAAAGCATAGAGATCGGCCGCACACAAGATCTTCCCATACCATTTGTCACCCTCCGAAATTACTGCCACCGCCGCTGCATGCTTCACGTGTGCCCCTGCTCCGTCCTGCTCCCCTTTAGCATGCGCCGTCTCAAAGAAGTTCCGCTGACAAGGAATCCCCAGCGACCATTCCATTTTGCTGTTTCCCACGTCCGCGAATCCCGCCGCGCACTTGTTCTGCCCCGCACAGCCATCCGCCCATTCGTGAATAAATAATGGCTTCGGAATCCCCCTTTTCTCAAAGTACTCCTTGATGATCACCTCTCGCATGTACTGAATGAATCTGTGATCATGCTTGCGGTCATCACTGATAAAAGTACACATAGTCCTTTATCACAACCGGGTTCGTTCTCCGCCGTGGACTCTACCCCATCGACTTCCTTGCACGCGTGCCGCCATAATACACACACCAACACAGTAGCCTGCTTCACCACCCAGTGCAAACTCTGAACTTCCCTCGGGATGTTCAACGAATGGTTCTCGGAGAAGTCGAAACACCACGCCGTATGCCCCAACGGCAAATCCGTGATACACGTCTTAAATTGACGGTGCTGGTGCAAGGCCATGAATGTATGGTAAGCATAGGGACGCAAAAACGGGCAGTCCCCGACGCCATTTAGCCTCCGCCACTTCCACGATTCCGACGCCGCGTCCTCGCACAGAAAGCGTCCATTGCACCGACAGTTTGGCGACTTCCCCGGTTCGTGCCCCAGCAACAGCGTTTGCAGCTTAGATATCAACGCCCCCAATTTCGTCTTCTTCTGCAAAAACTGCAACCTCCTAACCTCTTTCCCTTCGTCGTCGTACTTGCCCGTACTAAGAGTCTCATAGCACGACCACCTCACCTCCTCCGCATATTGCACCTCCTTCTCGCACACTTTAAAGTTCTTCAAACCTCCGCACTGTTTGCAGGTTTGCAACAGGCACTCTATGCGGTGCTTATCCCCTTCACGCGGGCACAACAGACTCTCCGCGAACGTGGAGGTAGACTTCCCCGCCTTCACGATGCCACACACTTGCCCCGTCGGCGCACCCACCGCGCTCTCCCTCTTTTCCTCCGCCGTCCGTGGCACTCGGGGGCAACACTTCTTATCCTTGCACGGGCACTTCTTGTGCACCGCCTCCCGTGCTTCGTCGAACCCTTTAAGGACCATGCGCATGTCCTCGTGATACCTACAACAACAAGAGATGTTGTCCCTTCTTCTCAACCGTACCACATTGTGCGGTTTACAAACTCCCGCCTTCTCAAACGACCTTTGCCCCACCTTCACGCTTGGATATTTCGCCACAAATCTCCGGTACACCACTAGTTGCGAAGCCTCAAGCCAATGCTTGCTAACGTACTCACGGGGCGTCTTAAGCTTCCCCGTGTGTGGATCTCTTGCCAACACCACGTCCTTCTTACAAGGACTCACGCGCGTGTTGTCCGGGTGCAACCAAAAGTCGCGGATGAGTGCACAAGTGGCTTCCGCCATGCACCCTGAACGACGCCCACGTCGCTTGGGGCGCGTCACACCCACGTGCAAGCTCCTTCGTGCACGCTCGGCATTGCCAACCCTCGCACCCGCCAGCATGTTTTTATGCCCCGTGATGCCCGCATATCCTATACGCTTATGCACGCCTAACATTGTTGTCGCTGCGGTTAACACGTGCCCCTCTTGCATGTTCTCGCCAAACACTGCGGCCGCCACTGCAAGCTTGTGTTCCTCGTTCAAGTTAGAATTCCTACTCGACAGCGCCCCAAAGACCGCAACCAGGTTTTCTAGAATGCAGTCCATAGCTTTGGTCTTCGCCATTTCTGTATCACCGAACAACGCTGCGCGACAGCGTTGCAGTACACCTACTGCCACTTCCTTTGGCAGCGTTTCAATGTACCCCCTCACCGCTGAAGCGATGCGGTTTGGGGACCTACTAAAAATCTCGCTCATCTTCCCTATCCAGTGGTTCCTGTTTCCTCGCTTCAGTGGCGTGTATTCCTGTGGTCTGTCAACTTCGTGACGTGTCTGCGACCGCCGCAAACCATCTTCTTGCCCCTCTATCCCTCCTTTGGACACTTCGCGCGAAGTGTCCAGTTCGTCTGAAGAAGAACATTCCTCTTTGTCTGAGCTGTCAGGAATCTGACAATTACGCAAGGGCGTGGAAGTCGCCTCAGCTCGTGCAGATGCCCAAATATCGCACACCGAATCCAACTTGGTAACCAAGTGTCCAAGCGTCGGCATAGCTTCTTGCACATGACACCCTGACACTGGCGCGTCATAGCACTTCGTTTTCATCGTTGCGGTTATTTTCGTGGGAAAACCGAACTAATTGTTAACCAGATCCAACATGGCCGTCAGCAAGCTAAGACAACCACGTACTCACGCGATACGCAATCTCGCCACGTAGGATTTACGGAAAATTTTAACGCATACAATGTTTTTACTTCAAAAAATGTTTGCCACTCGGTCAAGCTTCACAGACGGTGCGTTGAGCTGCTCTATGGCTCACTACCCCCTTCTCACTGGTTTCACCTGTTTAAGTTGTGTATATTCGCGAGTCGCTAGAGAGTGAACGGATGCGGGAAGTGCTCGAAAGTTATTCGGAAATTTGTATGTTGATGGGTTTTAAAAAACTTCTTCGCCTTAGAATTTACTTCACGTCTCTCACTTTTTCCCCTTTCGGTGTGGCAGGTCCTTCAAGCCTCAACACCCTCTTCCGGCTAAATTTACCCACCCCACAGTATGGCTCAGTTTTGCTTGCAATGCGTTCTTGACATGAGGTCAAGTAGCCACGCGACGTTTCCCGCTGCCAGTAGGATATGTTTTCAGTGCCGTGGGCCCGTGCTATCGCAGGACTCCCTCGTTGACACTCACTGTTTTTTTTATAGATGCTTCCCGAGATGCCTTCGCTAGCTTAGCTCGTAGCAAGCCGCGCGCAGGTTGCACGGCTACAGTGCCGAATTTTCACTTGAGGATTTTTGAGGAGGTTATTTTACCTCGAGGCCGAGTTTGCAAGCGCACGAATACACGTGAAGGGCAAACAATATCAGTCCGCGTTACTCGTCAGGAACACTTGAGTAAGATTTACGAGTTTGAGAAGTATTATTTTTTCCCACGGAAGGTTTAGGGTCTGTAAGGGTCCGTGCCTCTGGGGAGTTGGCAGGCATCACGGTCCCGGCGACTTTTAAACACAAAATAACAGCACACGGAAGTCATAGTATGATAGTTACATACCAGAGACTAGTTTTCAATCTACAAGGCTGTCTCAACTTTCCAGTTGCATTCCCCAAAACCGCAGAGCTATGGGGTAAACCCGAGACGTTTGTGCCAGAAGCGTATATCAAAAAGACCTGGGCCGCTCTTCCGAGACAGTTCTCTGAGAAGGGGCTGCGTGTCAGCCCCAGAATGCTGGATAACGGGGCGGCTTTATTGCAAGAGGCTGAGCGTATCGCCAGTGATAACGTGTGGGAGGGCTTCTGTCGAGAGGATAGCATGATGCTGGCAGAGCTAGCCGCGAAGTGGAAAATACCGCGCAGTGACGAAGCCCCTCGCCGGAGCACTCGCTTACAAGGTAGGCGCGGCTTGTTCCTCCGCCTCTTTCGCTTCCTTCGCTCTCTGGAAAATCTTCTGTCTCTCATGCCGACTGATATTCCTATGCTTGAATTGCGTAGATCTGGCAACCAACCTTGCGGCAACTTCTTTTTTCATAGTTTGTGCTGCAACACCCTTCAGCCCGCTTCCTTTTTTATTGCTGTGTCTCCGTGCATTGAGCTTTCTTCGACTGTGCAGGTGTTCCAGTCCCTGCATGCTGTAGTCGAGAAGGTCCCCATGAAGAAGAACTTGAGTAGGGATATGGTGGTACGCCACGTGGGCGTACAGTTGAACGTCGACGGCCGCGCCATGCGCCACAGTTGCTTCTATGTATGCCTTCGCCTTCCTCCTGATAGCGTCGGCCTTGTTCACACGTGCCTGTGGTGTATCTGGTAGCGGGAGGCGTGTGGTCATCTCCATGTACACGTCTTTCAAGGTGTCCCATACCTTTAGGGCCTTGTGGAAAAGATCATCATCCTCAGTCAGCACCACAAGCAGCATACCCCTGTAGTCTTTGAACATGTCATCGCACTCCCTGCCAATTATGTTCGGAACTTTCTCCTCTTTCACTCCTTGCTTGGCCTTTGTTTTCCTCACCCTAATAAAACACCGAATATTCTCTTGCAGGAATTTGGCTAACCGGTCTGCTTTGTCTTGGGTGTTGCAATGGCATCTGCAGGTATTCTCCAGCGTATGGTGCACCTCACGCAGTGCAAAGTGGAGAAGGTCGATGATACGGTCGATGACTTCTACGTCGGTCATGATAGGCCCCTTCCTGTGCATCACTCCCTTGTGAACACGTTGATAGAGAAGCCGCGCCTTCTCCCCTTTTGGTCCGACATCCTGGAGCATCTCTTCCGCAGAAGTGAACGTCGACTTCCAGTTCGTGCCTTCAACGTCGGAGCAACATGGGCAAGTCCACGGAAACTCCATGTCAGCATGAGGAAGGTGAGCACCTTCCAGGATACCGAGGTACGTCCGCGCGGTTGGTTCCTCTCCTAGCGGGAAGTCCGTCGTGCAGTGCAAGTTGTCCTTGGTAACATCACAGAAGGAGCAACAATTGTTGTGCGAGCAAGTGGAGAGGCCGAGTTCGGCATTGATCCACTTCATATCCCCTCCTCCTAACGTCTTTACTGTGTATTCTTTATCTTCTAACACTAGCTTGTTCTTCTTCAGGTCTGCAAGCTCCTTGAGGATACGATCCATGGCTGCCCGAATATCGTCGTACGCCTCCTTCCCCTTGAAGACTACCAGACTTTGGTTCGTCAGCGGTGAGTTCACAGACCGAAATTCTGCGTCAGTCTTCTCGTCAGACCGTTTTGTAATGTGCTTGAAAGCAATCGTGGTTTGTGTCATGCCACGAAATAGATTAGCTCCATCCCCTGCTATCTGAATCTTCACCTCGTCACTGTCGGGTGGGTTGATGGTCACCGTCTCCTTCAGTGCAGCAACGAGTGACACCGTAACACCGTGTCCTCCTGTGAGTTCTTGGGGCTTGGCCGTTTGGAAATAGGTGTTCTCAAGCTCGCAACCGTGCGGTTCTTACTGGCGTGTGTGCCAAGTGAAGGCATTGGCACGTCCTTTTTATTCACAAAAGCCGGCTCGTACACGTTAGCATCCTCGTTGTACTCACCTCCAAGCAAGCTGATTAAATCCTGGTAGGGTCTCTCAGGAAGTGCACAGCGGAGCCGAAGAGCCAAGCCGAGCTCGGCAGACCACTTCTTCTCGATGTCCCGAACAAGGGTCTGCTCTACTTTCAATGCTGCTTGTGGCGAAGCCTCAACAGCCATCACAGTAATCACTCACCAATAAGAAATAATAGCAATAAGAAACCAGCCAGCGTTTGGGGGGTCACAACTTGACGAAATTTGCTGGCTAGCTTTAATTTCTTAAGAAATTGGCCAAAATAAGAAATCAAGGGGCTGGCTGGCTTGAATCATAGTGAAAGCTAGTTAAGAAATTTTGGCTGGATTATTTGGTGGGTTTACTCGATTTAACAAGGATTTTGATGGTTATACACAATTTATCTCAATAAAAATATCATACAGACTATTGAATTTTTTCGAACGGAGGTGCAAACGCTGGCTTGTCGGCGAAAAGTGAGTTATCAAATATCACATGGCTATTCAGATGTACCGCGCTTACACCGTGCATATGATTGCAAATTACCAGCTATCACTCTGCTGTTCATAAAAACATATATGTTGTGCTTACACTATCAAACTGTAGAAACACCAGCTGTCACTTACCTATTCAGATATACATTAGTTCAGGTATTCAGAGAGACAACTGATAACAACAAATGCACACGCATAGCCTTCGCTCAAGTGCTCTTGAGCATGCACCACGTTCCAGCGACTGTCGAATCTCCATATCCATACTCTTGCACTCGCAAGATATGGTCCCTACGGTCGTCTGTTCACGATGATGTTTTTAAGGTCCTCGAAGTCCGACTGACTTATGAGGCCTTCGTCTACATCCTTCTTTAGCTCTCTTATCTGCTCACGGCTAGCAGGATCCATACTAAAATTTTACTCCTGTGGCCGTCGCTGAGTGCCAATTTCATGATAGCTGGCTGCCTCTTCCTTAAGTAATAAGAATAAGAAATTGGCTGGCTGAGCTACGAAATCGGGATTTCTTATTCTTAGCAATTTCATAGGTCGCTGGCGCTGGCGGGGGGGGGGAGGGGCACAACTTGACGAAATTCGCTGGCTGACCCCAAATTTAGGACTTTCTTATTGGTGAGTGATTAGGTATTTCACATTCTCCTTACGGCTCAGGATGGTTGCCATGGTAACCAGTCCGTCTGTTGCTTTGACAAAGTTATCTTTGATATAGGTCGAGAAGTCCTTGGCCATACGTGCTAGTCGGGAAGTCCTGACGGTGCCTGTCTCGGTTGGCAGAGGGAGGCGCTTGCGAGTGTCTCTGTCAGGCTCACTATCCTCACCCTGTTCTTTTGCTAAATAATAGTTTGCGCGCACACGATATCTTGTTTTCTCGGCCTTTTCAAAAGCTAACTGCCTTTGCAACTCTTGTACTTGCTGAGTTAGTTTTGTGACCTGCTCTTCCTTTACCCCTACGATGTTCTGAAGATATTCAACCTTGTTCTGCAACCGTTTTGTTGCAGGTGGTTCCTGTGGGGCAACAGTGGGTGTAGCAGTAGCAATAGCTTCGGGGGCCGTGGTGCCTTGTTCATCAATAGATTTCTTATTTGCAGGCCTATTGCCTTTTTTGAACTTGCCCATGTTGTGTCTTCTGACTGGTAAAGTAAAAAATGAATTATTCCTGCTATTCCCTGACTTAAGTAGTGCCCTCCGCCATTGTCAAAAGTACGGAAATTGCCACGTCATGGGTAGGAATCCTGAGCTGCATAGTCAGCATATCTGATTATTAATCTTAACTTAATAATCAAAACTGATACACCACATAGATTTGAACTCTTCGTATGCATATGCTCAATCAACTGTGTATTCACCCTCATAATGGTTATGCGCGGGATGCACCCACATGTTTTGAAACAGCAAAAACAGTGTGATAACAATAGAATCCGACAAAACGGACATTACCATTCGAAAGAGCACCATCAAAAATGGTATATAGCACTTCATAAGGACTATATATACATATTATGGTATTGATAACCATGAAAAACCCTAAGTGCTATGAAACCCTAAGTGTTGGGGTGCCATGTGTATGCGGTAGGGGCCACACTCCAAGAGGTATGGTGCGTGCGGAGTCGCCTACTTCTACTAGAAGAGGTAGCAAGTCCATAAGAATTGGCGGGATATCCCAGTCTGGTCCAGGTTTGTAGCTCGCGTCTGAGCCGCACAAAGCTAAAAAGACGCTCATAGCTAGAATGACATGCATACTCCGCAATGGAATAAAGGTGGATCGATATTTGTATTAAGATATATCATCGAGCAGCCAGACAGTGGCCAGAGCCAGGTGCACGGCGCTACTGAGACGATATCCTGACCTCATCTCGCCCAGTGCAATAGAGCTTGGGGCCCTACCCCATGATCTACATGACACAACGAGCGCCGATTTCATACGAGCAGGGGCTCTTCAAGGACGTCAGTGGGTCATGGTGTGCGGGTTTCCATGCCAGGATCTCTCTCCTGCTGGAACGCTCACAGGCTTGGATGACAGGCACAGCAAATTATTTTATGAAGTGGTTCGGCTTCTGTCCACGCTGCAGCAGCTACAGCAGCAGAAGCCCCCAGGCTATGTCCTGGAAAACGTTTCTCCGTTGTCGCACAGACCCGGAACCAAGATCAGGGACGAAGTGTTCCCGTACATTGCCAGCGTCATTGGTCGACCAGTGTCCTTTGATGCAGCACAAGCAGGCGCCTACGCACACCGTCTGAGGGCGTACTGGAGTAACCTGTTCCAGAACCACCAGTTTCGCTCTGTGATGGGCAAGGTGGCGAGGCCAGAAGGGCGAGTTGTATCGTCAATCCTATGCAAGGGCTGGCAGCCCAGACCGGTGGTAAGGACAGACCGCGCACCCCACTATGCGGTGAACGTGGTGGGAGAACCGTTGAGGGCCCTTCCCACCATCATGGCAACGCATGCAAGGGTCGAGAGCATTCCGACTAGCGAGAATGAGCACCGTAGTGCGCACTGCCGATGAGGACACTGAGGAGGAATCCCGAGAAGTGAACCTCGACGAGAAAGCGCGAGCCATGGGCTACAGCGCAAGTGAACTACGCATGGCTGATGGCCTGAACGACGTAGAATTGGCGAGCATTCTGGGCCTGGCCATGGATCGCAGGGCTATGGAACTCTTGATGGTGGTCGCAGAAGCAAGCAGGAAGGGACTTCCTCACAGCGAGGAGTCCCCAGTGGCGGAGAATTCCCCAGGACAACCTATCGCTGTAGACAACAACTGGGCAGACCACGCGAGGTCGGACCTTCAGCAGAGGCAAGCTTTGCTGGCGGAATGGGTTGGAAATTCGAACGCATACACTCAGCAGGTGGCGAAGACTATGAGCCACCGCGACTGGGAAGAGAAGCTGCAGATAATGTGCTCGCAAGGGCAGAAAGGTGCAGAAGGTATCGGTGCTCAGCGACAGAAGGCTGGAACCAAGAAGAAGAAGAAGGAGTGGCAGCTATACGCCATTGAACAGTATCGTCAGAGGCACAAGAGTCATTTCGTGAAGGAGGGCGCAACTCCACCAGCACGCGCTGAGGTGCCTGCTTGGAGTCCGCCTGATAAAGATAAAGAGATGAGAGTTCCTAGGCTGGCATGTACCACCAGATTTGTGGACTTGATGGCCAGTGTTGCTGAGCAGCAGGCTGACCGCGATAAGCATCGAGACATACATGACGATGCGTGGTGCCTCAGATGGCTGAAGTCCAGTGGCAGCGTGCAATTGCCAGAGGATGAAGTCCGTCGAGTGAAGAGGCGCGCAGCACGGCACCGATGGGATGAGGCCACGGATGAGATCTACATGATCACACTGTCGGGCAAGGAGGTGAGGATACCCAAGCCTGCCGACCGTTTGGCATTGGTCAAGGAGTACCACTCCAGGACTGGCCATTGGGGAATAAGGCGCACGCAGCATCTCTTGTGGCAGCGACATTGGTGAGCCGACCTGAAGAAGGACGTGGAGGCAGTGGTCACTCAGTGTGAGACCTGCCAGCGTGTGAAGACTCATTACGCGAGGGAGGAGGCATGCTTGTCCCCTCTTGAGATCGTGTCATTCATGTATCGTTGGTCATTGGACCTGGCATGGCCGTCAAGAAGGGAAACGAGGTCTGGTAACAACAGGGTGCTCATCATGACCGAGCACTACACCAGATTCATAGTCTGTGTGCCTATCCCCAACAAGGAGGCAAGCACTATTGCGGCAGCATTTCGCAGTCATGTGCTAGCCGTCTTCGGTGCGCCAGCTGAGTGCTTGGTGGACGGGGGCAAAGAGTTCGAGGGTGAGTTCGAGCAGCTATGCAGAGACTGTCTGATAGACAGGAGGGTCACCTCACCAGACTCGCCAGAAGGCAATGGTCTCACCGAGCGAGTGGTGCGCACGATGAAGTTTTGTTTTAAGAAGATCGCCTTGGAGAAGGGCCTCGACTACGAGTGGGATGAGCAACTCTGGCCACTCGTGCTGAGCTACAATGCAGCACGCCAAGAGTCCACAGGAGTGGCGCCGTTTACCTTGCTGTTTGCCCAAGAGGCAGTGGTGCCGCCAGATCTGAAGCAGGCGCCTAGCATGGACTTCAGTCCAGAGGTCAGTGATGACAAGGACAGCCGAGTCAAGGACCTCCTCCTGAGAGCACAGGTAGTGAGGCGGTTGATGGTGCATGCTGGCTGCAGTCTGGAGATTGCGCAGCATCGTGATACTTTGCATTATGAAGGGAGAAGGGGTGGTGGCTACGAGCCTAAGCCACACCAGTTTAAGGTGGGGGACTTCGTCTACATCAGACAGAAGCCTCGCAGTGGCATGGAAGTCGCCACCAAGTCCGCCATCCTGAAGCTGGTCAGGATACAGCGAGATGGTGTTGTGGTGCTTGAGGACGCCACCAAGTTAAGAGAAAAGAGCACTGTTCAGAGCATTGCGCCGTGTCACCTGCAGGTGAAGGACCAGTATGACTGTAGTGCAGCCGTGCCCAGTAGACATCTTGCATGTGAAGTGTGCAGGAAGTCTGATGGGGAGGCAGAGATGTTGTTGTGCGACGCGTGCAACAAGGGGTACCATTTGTGCTGGCTTACCCCAGCACTGGATGAAGTACCAGAAGGCGAGTGGCTATGTCCTAGGTGCTCAGGCACGAGGATGCAAGCTGCTAACGCCGAGGTGCAGACCCAGGAAACCAAGAGCCCTTGTGTCCTGGAGGACAGGCTGGGAATGAAGGAGCAGCAATTGAACGCGAAGCTGTCCTCAGACATGCGCCTGCTGCCAGCAGACGTGGGTCCCCGTCGTCACTAGAACAAGGTTTTTGCTTAAGTTTGCTTAAGTTTTCTTAAGTTTGCTTAAGTCTGCTTAAGTTTGCTTAAGTTTGCTTAAGTCGGTATAAATCGGTAGAATTATACACCCGATGACATAGGAATGTCACCAAGCCCGCTTCAGGATGCCCCAGGGTTCACGCGAGAGCCCCAGAATGACTGGCGTGATGCCAGGAGATATGACTCGGAGAGGCTGGGTTTGTAAAAGGCCAAAGATTTGTCTGGCAGTCGACGATGAGTAATTATACACATCAGCGGATCACTGATCGGTGGTGGTATAAGCGTATAATAAACCGTGCGATGGGTGTTCGTGCGATGGACGCAGTCACGCAGACGGGTGATGTCATGTCATCGATCGTGGCCTATGATGAGGTTCAACATTTATATCCATATCGATTATGAAATACTTCAAATTTGCGGGCGTGACACAGTTGAGAGGTTGCAAGTTCAAAATTTGACTTGGTCAACCTCACTGGGCCGTTCTTGAAGAGATTTACGCTCGAACACTTGGCAACCCTATGTTTTTGGCGACTTGTTTTGTTAGCTTGCAATTCGTTCGTGGGATTAGCTCAAACAGAGCGCCAAACCTGCGGTTTGGAGATCTCGGTGAAAACCCGAGATGCCACACAATAGAAGAGTGTTTCCTTACACTCATTGACTTACCCTCTCCTTTTTGAAATTGATTCGCAGGTTTTCAGGCCCTTCCATAGCGGGAAAAGCGCTATTTTGACAACTAATTGGACTTCACGAGCGTTCTCCTCGCGGAAAACCACCACATGATTACCCCTAGTTCGTTTGGTTTGAGTATTTTTTCGAAAAGATGGAGGCACTCTTGCCCAACCCTATCTTTTTGGCGACACAGATTTTCAGTTTGCATTGCGATAGTGGCATTAGCTCAAACAGAGCGTCAAACCTGCGGTTTGAAGATCTCGGTTGAAACCCGAGATGCCACACAATAGAAGCTTGTTTTTTCACGCGTTGTACTTACTAACCCTCTCCTTTTTGAAATTGATTCGCAGGTTTTCAGGCCCTTCCATAGCGGGAAAAGCGCTATTTTGACAACTAATTGGACTTCACGAGCGTTCTCCTCGCGGAAAACCACCACATGATTACCCCTAGTTCGTTTGGTTTGAGTATTTTTTCGAAAAGATGGAGGCACTCTTGCCCAACCCTATCTTTTTGGCGACACAGATTTTCAGTTTGCATTGCGATAGTGGCATTAGCTCAAACAGAGCGTCAAACCTGCGGTTTGAAGGTCTCGGTTGAAACCCGAGATGCCACACAATAGAAGCTTGTTTTTTCACGCGTTGTACTTACTAACCCTCTCCTTTTTGAAATTGATTCGCAGGTTTTCAGGCCCTTCCATAGCGGGAAAAGCGCTATTTTGACAACTAATTGGACTTCACGAGCGTTCTCCTCGCGGAAAACCACCACATGATTACCCCTAGTTCGTTTGGTTTGAGTATTTTTTCGAAAAGATGGAGGCACTCTTGCCCAACCCTATCTTTTTGGCGACACAGATTTTCAGTTTGCATTGCGATAGTGGCATTAGCTCAAACAGAGCGTCAAACCTGCGGTTTGAAGATCTCGGTTGAAACCCGAGATGCCACACAATAGAAGCTTGTTTTTTCACGCGTTGTACTTACTAACCCTCTCCTTTTTGAAATTGATTCGCAGGTTTTCAGGCCCTTCCACACCGGGAAAAGCGCTATTCTGACAACTAATTGGACTTCACGAGCGTTCTCCTCGCGGAAAACCACCACTTGATTACCCCTAGTTCGTTTGGTTTGAGTATTTTTTCGAAAAGATGGAGGCACTCTTGGCAACCCTATGTTTTGGGGGGCGACAGTTTTTTTCAGCATGCAAATCGTTTGTGGCATTAGCTCAAACAGAGCGTCAAACCTGCGGTTTGAAGATCTCGGTTGAAACCCGAGATGCCACACACTAAAGGTATGCTTCTATAGCTTTTTTCCCTCTCCTTGACCTTTCCATTTCTTTAGTCTTTGAGTTCTAACATCTTGGTTGGATGCCCATAGGTACAAGACTCTTACAAGATTCAAGCAAAGGCGGAGCTGCAGCAGTGGACTGTGCGGAGGGATGCCGAGCCTCTCAGCGGGGGAGGCCCCGAGCTCCCTGTCAACCGCCAGTGAACAAGTATCTGGCGCCCGAGCAGCCCCCTCGCGCCTGTCGGGAGGGCAAAAAACCGTAGCTTGTAGCTTAGTAGGGGCAAAGTTGCGATGCCCATAGTGGTTGTGCATCATTTGCAAGCTTCAATGTCCGCGCCGTGGTGACCGGTGTTATAAATTGTTACTTGTTGGCCACGGTGTTATAAGTTGTTATAAATTGTTATAAGTTGTTTACAACCGTAGGGACAAGGTGCCGGTGGGTCGGGAGCGGCGTGCGCGAGTCCTGATTCAAGGCTCGAGGCGCGCCCCCCTGTACCCGTGGCTAATTGTAGCATGTCATTTTCGTTTGGGGTGGAAGTGGATTCCAGCCGGTGGGTTAGGAGTGGCGTGCGCGTGTCCTTGTGATTCAAGGCTCGAGGCGCGCCCCCGGACCCGTGGCTCCACTTGTAGATATGTAGTGGTTTGGTATGGGGTGATAGTAAAACATATCTATACATCTATCCATTTATGTGTCGAGTATATGTCCGTTTCACGGGGAGAAACGATCGATGCAAAGGTGTGGCGGACCGAGTGTGGGCGCATATGGGTTGGGCCCCTTGAATATGTTTGGTGCGGTGTGAGGACAGCTCCTCTGACACGCGACCAGAAGAAGGGGATGTGGGCTGTATGTGGTTGTTTTGGGTCGGTGCGGCAGACCGTGGGCGCATGTGGGTAGGGCACACTGAATATATATGGTGCGGTGTGAGGACAACTCCTCTAACACGCGACCGGAACGAGGGGGTGTGCCCTGTAGGATCTATGCGGTTGTTTTGGGTTGGTGCGGCAGACCGTGGGCGTAAATGGGTAGGGCACATTGAATATGTATGGTGCGGTGTGAGGACAACTCCTCACACACGCGACCAGAAGAAGGGGGTGTGGCCAACACTATGTATGTGGTTGTTTGCGGTTCGTGTGGCACACCACGCGTGGGCACATGTGGGTTGGGCACACTGAATATGTATGGTGCGGTGTGAGGACAGCTCCTCCGACACGCGACCGGAACGAAGGGGTGTGCCCTGTAGGATTTATGCGGTCCTTTTGGGTTGGTGCGGCAGACCGTGGGCGTAAGTGGGTAGGGCACACTGAATATGTATGGTGCGGT
>LGRX02033287.1:0-61408 GCA_001247695.2 Cymbomonas tetramitiformis
AGACGTCATGGAAGAGGTCCGTGAGATATACGTGCGCTCCCCACCAGTGGTTCAAGAGGGGAGGAACCACCATGCCGACAAAACCCGCGTTTTTCCTCGTCAACCAGCTAACCAGCAAACGACGAACACAACGGTATGAACAATATCTTAATTAGACGTGACTTTTGTCGACTTCTTTACTGGATACTTGTTGACATTACATCTGCACCTTATAAACTTTCAATACTTCAACTTATTGTCATCGATGACGATATTTTCTTGTTTGCAAGATTAAAATGCCGAACTATTTTGTTCAGCATAATCGTCATCGATGACGAAAGCCTGACGTGTTTGATGCAGGAACCTACGCCCAAGATTGTGAAGTGTAAAAGTACGACTAAAAATGGAACGGAAGCCTTTTCCTTCAAGGTCGATCCTGATCCGAGTGATGACTCGCTGGATGGTTATTGGAAAACCGCCAAAAAAGTTGATTCCGACCTTTTATTCAACTTTCTTTCGGCTGTGCAAACGCACTCGCCTGACAAAGACGGGTTGCGTAACTCCGTTCTCACCCTGAATACGGTGAGATACATCACGAAAGGTACCAAGAAGCTTGTCGGCACACTCACCAAGCTATTCAAGGAGCCCGCCAAGCTCTCGGTTCTGAGAGTCCCCGCGCCCACTCAACTACACGGGGTGAAAACACTCTATTCGATGAAAATGATATTCTCATGTGAAAATGATATTGCCTTATTTACCTCATGATAGGATTAAAAAGCCGCATTTTAACAGTCAAGAACATGCAAGTGCAGGTTGTGCATTAGATTTAATGGTTTTATGGTACAAAATTGAGGTCAAATGCACTTTTTCGAAATCTAGGAGGAGTGAAAACACAAAGAACTTTTGACTCAGAATCTATATACACGTTATACACATATTATTTACATGTTTTTTTTCGTCTTGCTTTACGCGTCCACATCAGGTGCTACCGCTACCGCTACGCAATTATCAAAAGCTTCGTCTTCATCGGAATCATCCGATTCATTCAAGTCACCTAGGTCCTTGCGCGTGCGTTTGGATTATTGTGCAAGCAAAGCGACGACTGTCTGCGCGTATTGATCGTTCGGTATACTCCGTTCGGGGTCTTTCGCATCCACATTCCATGCCAGCACTATTTCATTCTTATCGAAAGTCTCGGTAGACGGTCGGTGCCCCGGTGGCGCTGCGAAAGCTCCTACGTGACTCGCAAGTTGCTTGCCGAGGTGCTTCTTCTTGGTGTCGGTGTGTTTTTTGGGTTGGAAATAGCGATATTGCAGCTGTTGAGTTGACGGATAGCGCGCCTCCACCTTCACCAAGTACAACGGATCCGACCATTCGCTTCGCCTCAGTTGTACGCGGAAAGCGAACTTGGCGTTTTCAGATTCCACCGCGAGAGCCACTGCAAAGCTGCCGACTGTCATCTGGCCGTAGGTGACCTCCCACTGGGCGTTGTCCACGTACTGCTCTGCTAGCTTTTGGGCTCGACCTTGGTGTTTCCGTTTACCGTTGTACACTTCTATCGGCGCTCGATCAATTCGGCGTTGGATGCGCACCGGTATAGCGGGGACGGCGGCAGCCCCGGCAGCTTCTATCGCCAACGCGGGCGCCTCTATCGGTCGAACCAAGGTGGCATTGCGCTCGATGGCGATTTTCTCGGGATGCTGGAAGGGTATCGCGGGCGCTTGACATTCTCCACCAGCAGTTAGGTGGCGCTGTTTCTCGATGACATCCTCGCGCCAAAACTTTTCGTGCACCTCCGTGAGCTTTGTGCCCAAAATGTCCTTCAACGCCTGTAAGGTATGCTCAAGCTTTTCGATGCCTTCTTCGGTAAAAGGAATCGGCTTGATGTATCCAGGCCCCGCGACAGGGGGTGTAGAAACAAGCTTTGGCAATGGAGTCTCGGGTAACCATTTTGGTGAAATGGAATACTGTTTGTACTGCATGCCCACTTCGCCGTGCTCGTTCATCTTGAACTTGAAAGCCTGTTGTGCCAAAATATTGTGGCAATCGAAGACGTGACCATCAAACCAAGAGCTGAAGTCGAAGATCTTCTCGGTGTGCTCGCATATTACACCATCCGTAAAGCATTCTTGTGCGACCTCTATCATCTCGTCGAGCGTCCAAGCTTGCTTGCGTCGTAGACGCACGGAGAAGCGTGAAAACATCTGGTCAATGTTCTCGTGCGTATGTCCCACCAACAGAAAGTTGAGTTTCACCTTGCGAAAGACGCCCGTGTGCACCAGCCAAGCTGCGTATGCCAACATCAACTTGCTCTTGTTGGTGCTCACATTGTCAAGCTGTACATACAATACTTCCGGCATCGGGTATGAATTTTCCCCGTCCCCGTTGCGTCGATGCTCTTGAATGCGGAGGATATCCCGGTGCAAAACGTTGACAAGGAAGTTCGCATCGTCCTTGAAGTTGGCGTAGTTGAAATCCATGAAGCGGCCCACGTTCTCGATCATGCTCCCCATGTTGTGCACGTCAAGGAAGTCCTTAGAGTCCAGATGTTTAGGGATACGTCGAAAGTGTGGCAGTCGGGTGGTCCACTGCGTCATGCCATCGATGATCACCGAGGCATACTTATGCCAAGTTTTGTTCATGGCAATGCTCTTGGTCATATTCGCTTTACGACCATGTTTGTAGAACTTCTGGCGCTCCGCTCGTGCGATTGCCAGATGTTTGTTGAGAGGCCCGTTGTATTGCCCTGTGCATGATACACAAAATCGGGTCAGTGAACAAATTACATAAACATATAAACACATCACAAAGCTATTCATGAATATTCACCTTTTTGAGATTTGGTTAAGCCTTCCTTCAATAACTTGAAGGACGCGCAAACATCGCAGTGAGAAAATCGGTTCACCGATGGAATCTTTAGCCACTTGCTGCAATCTTCTTCAAATATTTTGTACCAGTAACTGAGAGAGAGTTTTTTGCTCTCCTCATTCTCACCCAAGCTCTGAAGGTACTCGTCCCACAGCTCTTCGATGGTCAATCCATCTGAAAGGTGCTTCTCGGGTTTGTGAGGTTGGGGTTGTCCGTATTCGTCCGCGTATTTCTCGAGCCATGCGACGACCGACTCGCGTTTCAGGGAAACCTTGCGGTTGTCCTCCTCGTACGTCAATCCATGAACAAACGTGTGTCGGCCCTCGAGCACGCGTGTTCGACAGTCTTGAAGATACCCGTAACTGATGCCGTAAGCCATATAGTAGAACTTAAAGCACACCTGTTACAAAACAAAAGACACCGTCACTCAAAAATTATTAACACATTATCCAAAAATGTCATAAGGGTTTTGGTAGGTTATGCCAATTTAAGACGCTTGGGAGACACCCCCAACACTGCACGTCTGCAGGCGGGACGGCCGTCGCATGCTCGTCAGCACTCTCCAAACCACGCCTTAAATCTGCGCAACCTAGACCCTCAGTGGGAATCGAACCCACGAGTGCGAGGTTCGTAGCCTAGCGCCGTACCAACTCGACCAATGTCGCGAATATGTACACATCGTAAATTTAGAAATTTATCATACAATATTCCACATTCCTGTGCTGAACAATATTACACAATCTATCACAAGGTCCAAGAAAAATTTCGCTTTGGCCAGAGACCGTTCATTAGCTAATGAACGGTTCCCGCAGCCAAAGTGTCTAATTGTGAGTCGCGCGTTGGCCAGAGACCGTTCATTAGCTAATGAACGGTTCCCGCAGCCAAAGTGTCTAAGTGTGAGTCGCGCTTTGGCCAGGGACCGTTCATTAGCTAATGAACGGTTCCCGCAGCCAAAGTGTCTAATTGTGAGTCGCGCTTTGGCCAGGGACCGTTCATTAGCTAATGAACGGTTCCCGCAGCCAAAGTGTCTAAGTGTGAGTCGCGCTTTGGCCAGAGACCGTTCATTAGCTAATGAACGGTTCCCGCAGCCAAAGTGTCTAAGTGGGAGTCGCGCTTTGGCCAGAGACCGTTCATTAGCTAATGAACGGTTCCCGCAGCCAAAGTGTCTAAGTGGGAGTCGCGCTTTGGCCAGAGACCGTTCATTAGCTAATGAACGAGTTCAAAAAAAAACATACCTGCTTCTTGGCCAAAAAGTATTTGAAGTCGAATTTGTCTTCAGATCGTGAGCTGTTTTTTAGCAAGTCTTTGATGAAGTATTCCTTCCTATCTTTTTGCGACATACTGAAAATATTTTCGCGAAAGGACTTAATATCTGCCGATGAGAAAGATAGACAGCAGTACGACTTGCAATTGCACTTAATGGTTTCTGCCATTGATATACTGTCAGCCTGCAAACGTCGCTGCTTGATACTAATTACGCCTGTATATTGTTTCTTGCGTATGTCGGATTCGTACGGTTTGCGCGTTACAATCTGCTTGTTTACTTCACCGTTAATGCACCGAAGAGGGTCTTCATTAAGCAAGTCTAAACTTGTCTCTGAAAATTCTGTATCAAGTCTGCTTTTTATCTCTTCTAAGTCAATTTCGCGCAAAGCGCGTGTCCCGGAAACGCGTGAAGAATTAGAGCTAACTTCCGATCTAGACGTCAAAGGCGCGTTCCAAAGAACCAATTGCGTATTTGCGCTCGGGGCTGTGCTTGGAATTGGCTCATTATCAAAAAAGTCAGCCCCTATTTCCATAGAATCTTCAATAACTATTCCCGGGCACGGTTTGCAGATAATCTCGCAACCCTCATCAAAAGGAATAGAAAACATATTTTCGTCGAAATTAGCCGTCATTAGCTTATGAAGCCGTTTTTTTCGTTCTGAAAATGATATGAACTTGCGAGTCAACGGAGAATTTCTATCTTACTGAATCGATCGATTCTCGATTTCAGCGCAAATGACACCAGCATATCTTAAAATCATATCCTTGATCTGAACAGACCGAATCAGATAGCGACAGCAGATGTCATTTTTGACGGAAATCGTCATCGATATTTGACATGTCATTTTCAGCCGCCAGAAATGACTTTTACAATTTTGCTAAAGTTACATCACTTTTTCAAAGTTTCTTCACACACACCCCTTTCACAGTTGACAGCCAATTTCTCTCATTTCAGTATGACGACAGCAGAAACATTTCAAGCACTGAGGGAACAGCATACTTTCCAGTTATATCTTGGCCACAAGTGGAGCATTGTTAGAACGCTAGAAACCGACAATCCTACAGACACCTTGCGAATAATAATTCACTCAAATGACCAAAACCAGCTTGCTGACGAAATGATGTACAGTTTTCCCCAATACATCTCTACGACTGTAGAAGAAGGTAGCCTTCTTCCGGAAAAACGCGTTGCGTACAGTATAATTGAAGGCCAGCGTCCAATTTTGTATATCGTCGCCATTAGAAACAACAAGCTCACTGTGATCGAACTGGACAGCGATGACTTTGAGGTAGACTCGAGCTGTCCTAGGCACACGAATCGGCTTTCGGCTTTTCAAAACTTAAAAAGTAGGGCAGAAGAACAACAAAAAAGCAAGGCATTCTATATAGCGAGCTATGTTAACACGGCGTGGAAATCGTCGATTACAGCTGCTTTCTGGCAAAGCAAGAGGCCACCGGTAGTGCCTGATGACCTCGGCCTTGGTAGCGAGATACCTGTTGTACAGGCTTCGGTACGTCCCTTTCGCGCCTTGAGCCTGTCCCTGGGCGGAAAGCGTTCATTAGCTAATGAACGCTTTCTGCCTCGAAACGCGCGCCTTGAGCCTGTCCCTGGGCGGAAAGCGTTCATTAGCTAATGAACGCTTTCCGCCTTGAAACGCGCGCCCTGAGCCTGGACCGGGGCGGAAGGCGTTCATTAGCTAATGAACGCTTTCTGCCTCGAAACGCGCGCCTTGAGCCTGTCCCTGGGCGGAAAGCGTTCATTAGCTAATGAACGCTTTCCGCCTCGAAACGCGCGCCTTGAGCCTGGACCGGGGCGGAAGGCGTTCATTAGCTAATGAACGCTTTCTGCCTCGAAACGCGCGCCTTGAGCCTGTCCCTGGGCGGAAAGCGTTCATTAGCTAATGAACGCTTTCCGCCTTGAAACGCGCGCCCTGAGCCTGGACCGGGGCGGAAGGCGTTCATTAGCTAATGAACGCTTTCCTCCTCGAAACGCGCGCCTTGAGCCTTATCGGGCGGAAGGCGTTCATTAGCTAATGAACAGTTTCGTCTTGTCCCAGGCTGCCAGGAGAACGGCAGTGGAGCTTGCTGCCCAACGTGCCCTTCAAGGACCTGGTGGCTCTAGAGCGTTTACTGGAGCTGGCGCTAATGTGGATATGTCTCAAGTGGCCACCCCATCTGAGGCAAGGAAGGCGGCCGAGGTGGCTGCATGTGGGTGGCACGCTAAGCTGAAAGTGGAGCATGCATCGAAGATGGAATATGAGGAGAAAGCAGAGCTGTGCAAGCAAATCGAGATGGAGCACCGGTGGCCGAATCCGATGGATTTCGACGAGGCGGCGGAGCAAGGGAGTGTGTTTCGTCTCCCCATCAAATGCCTGTACCACGCGACGGGGTACGAGGCATGCCGGGATCAAGAGAGGGGCTGGGTGCAGGGTAGAAGTCTTCCCAAATTCTTTACGGCCCGTAAACTATATTTCCGCTGGCCCGCTTTCGGCCAAAACGGTCAAGGAAAAAAATGCCCGCCGCAGGCGCGAACTTTTGAAATTAAGTATGGGGATTTGATCAAAAGTGGCATAAAATGCCTATATTTTTGGCCGGAGTTTGGCCGGCTCATATTTTTGTGCGGCCCGGAGGCGAAAGCCCCTTCGGCCCGCTTTCGGCCCGGAGCGAGCTACTGCGGCCCCGGGCCGGCCTGCCACAGTAAGACTTCTACCCTGGCTGGGTGAACGAGATCAAGTCCAGCAGGAAGGAGAACCCGTGGGCCCCTTTTAATGCGGGTCTTGTTGCGATCGACGATGTCAAAACCCGTGCCGAATTCTCCCTGAAAAAAGCTTTGAGGGGAGGATACAGCGGCAAGGTTTTTGGGCTCCAGCACTGTTATCAAGCCACCGACGAGTGTCACGAGGAAATCCCGGCGGAGATAGCCTTTCAGTACTTCGAGAGCAAGATCTACATCGGTCTCACGCCTGACATGATTCGGTTCTTAGGCGAGATGCAAAACATGATCGACCAGAAGCAGAAAGGCAAAGACAACACTCAGTTCATGCAAGGGCTTCGTTCGACCCTTTTCGAAAAGCATGGGGTCGTGTACAAGGTTTACCGAGAAGCGTTGATCTCCGAGTTCGTCGCCAGCGTCCCCGAGGACACCGAACGGGGTACCCCTTATCAACCTGGGTATTACGAGGACGGAGGGCTGGTGAGAAAAAATGGCGGAATTCGAATCAGAGCATGGATTTTCAGTCCCGGATCCCGAGAAATATCCCCAGGGATTCCAGTACATGGAGAAACGGGGGACGTTTGAGAACGAGGAAAACCCTGAGGGAGACCCTGTGGTAGAGATGACGTTGACGGTGCTGAACGATGACATCGACGCTCACCTCGATCGGGTCACAGATTGGTACCCCGTAATGTCTCACTTGAACAAGTCGATGGAGACGCATGTGAAGGAAGTAGCGATGTCCAAGCATCAAGTGCTCGGCGGCGTGCAAATCAACCACTACTTCATGCACTGGACAATTGCCAATTTCCGGCCGCAGACGTGGGCCCTCTGCGTTAGCATCATGGAGGCTTACAGAAGGTTTGACCTAAAGGGCATGAAAAACCCTTTGGCTTCGAAGACCAAAAAGCGCAAGGCCTCATCTTCGCCCGCTAAGGGACCCGCCAAGAAATCTGGCAAAAAGGGCACCTCCAACCGACAGGTAAATTACTTTTTACTTCTGCTTCAAACAGTGTCTCCCTCCCAAAGCATCCTTTTCTATATTTTAAGACATGCTAAAAATGTTTTTTTACTTACAGATAGAAGACGAGGTGCAACGAGGAGGCGGGGACCACGGAGCGGGCTCGTCTAGAGGGGCAGGCATTTTGGTGGAAGAAGCTCAGTTTCTTCACAATGCCAAATCCATGGGTATGACGTTCTGGATTAACTTGGGCGGCTTGGCGGGAGAGGCGGAGTTCGACAAGGTGGACACTTATCTGCGCCAGATTATTAACAAGGACTTGTCAGTAAAAGAGGGGGGCCTGATGATAAGCCAGTTCAAGAAGGAACGCATGGTGCAGAAGCACTTGGTGTCCGCGGCGGGATTGGAAACCTGGGACGAATTCAAGGACGAGTTCACCCTCTACTGGAGCTCCCAAGAGAAAATCGAGTCGTTGATCGGCTGCTTACCTTCAACTCAGGGGGGAGCGCGCCGGGGGGGGGCTGGGGAAGTTCCGCACGCGATCTTGAATTACGTCGAGAACGCGCGGGCGAATCTCAAAGAAGCGCAGGCACCAAGCGCGGCTCACATCCAAGGCTTGCAACAGATCGAGGTGAAAGTCGACATCAAACTCTATCGGGAGGCGCGGACCGACGGGCCGGAGGCTAAGGTTGCTGGAGAGGCAGGTCTGGAGGACGACGAGCCCACACATCAGGAGAACGTGCCGATGCTACCTCGTTGGAAGATCGTCAAGGGCAGCATGAACGATATGAAGGACGTCCCGAGACTGCCCTTCACGGGGACGATCATCGACTGCAATTACGAACTTGACAAGGACAAGACTCCCGACGCGATGACCAAGAAGGAGGTGCAACCGTTCCTGGAGTCTTTCAACGCCAAGACCACCTCCCCGGCATGGACAGTCGCTATTTTTTGCGGTTTCGCCCAACAAAACGATTTCCTGGAGGTGATTGACAATTACTGCTCCGGCCGCGCGGAGCGGTTCTTCTGGCACAAGGCGAACGTGCACATGAACCCCAACAAGTCCGTACGCTACAATGACGTTGAATGTGGCGTCCTGGGGTACCATGTAAAAAGCGATGCCCAGGGGGAGTCTTCTAAAAAGCCGGAGTGGATGTTCAACTTTGATTTGGGGGATGGTGAACGTTACAGCCGCGCGTCACTTTTGCGCGGCTTCCCGGTTGTGCACCAGATGTTCAAACGCGAGGGCAAAGTCGTGAATAACCATCAGAAACCCCTAGCACTGTTGATGGAGCTGATCCAGTGCCACATGCTCGGTGACAATCCGGGCAAGACGGATGAGAACGGCCATCCACTCAACTGGATTCTCGACGCTTGCTGCGGCGTCGGCTCGACGTCCATGGCCGCCATGAGGTGTGGTATGAACGCGATCGGCTTCGACCACGACCAGTACATGGTCAGCTCTGCGCAGCAACGGCTGACCAATTTCGACGCCGAGCCCGATCAAAAGGCCGAGACGGAGCCCAAGACGAAGAGCGAACCGACGGCGAAGGGAAAGGAAGCAGCCACTGCCGAATCTGAGGAAGAAGAGTTAGAAGAAGATGAGGCAGAAGAGAATGCTGAATAAATTAGTAGGATTTGTCGACCGCCCTGACTGATAGTATCAGTCATGCCTCGACGGTATAGGGTGAAAAGTACTCTGCTCGTAAACATTTGAATAAAGAATGATACATGTGTGCATATTTCGGTGTTTTCATTGTACGCATACTGCACTTTTCTAGCTTGTCGCCTTTATGTATCCCTATTTCGCGCATAAATATCACTAAACCCTGATTTTTATGAAATATATATAAATCCAAAAATGACATATGATAATGTCATTTTCATCGAATAGTGTGTTTGAACGACGAAAACTTCGGAGTTCACGCACGGACCTTCAAGGTTGGGGGCTATAGGATGGCCGAGAGTGTTGTGACTTTTAGTCACTCAAGGGACAAGCAAGTTTCTTGTAACTGTAAGTTTTTCCAAGACATGATGTCCACTCGTACACGGGAATATGGTGTCCATTGGTGCAGTCACATCTGCTACGTTTTAATGAAGGCAGGCTTTCTCCCCGGACATGCGTACTACTACCAAAGTGGTTTTACTGACAACGAGGTGGAACTGATTCTGACTGCATTAGAGGATGTGACGGTGGCAAAGCGTAAGGAAAAGCTCGAACAAGGAGAGTACGCACTCCAGAATGGGAGTTCCCAGAACGCGACATGTGCGGCTTCTTACTCAAGGCCAGTGGCTGTGCGACAGCGAAAGACTCAAACTCCCTTCAGCCGATACTTCCTCCTCGCCGTCCCCGTGTTGTTGTCATGGGTAAAAAGAAACTTAACTGGACTCAAACATGGGTAACGCAAAAGATACAGTTTTGCCCTGTGAAGAAGTGTGTATATTGCCTTTTACCTCCTTGGTTCAAGGTTCAAAGGCCACCGAGCGATCGAAATATAGTAGCACAAGAGGACGTGGACGTAACTCAAGAGATTCGCTTGAAGAGTGGAGGTTTGAGCTTTGTTTAGAAAAAAACCTGAACTGAAATCTGTAATAACGTTGACTTCGGAGAATAATACGCGGGAGGATTTTACATAAAAATATATACTCTCTGTTCAAATACAGCCTGAAAATATCGTCATCGATGACGACATGTTGTTGCCACATGGACCTGCATGGTTTGTTGTCATCGATGACGGGGGATGTCCTAGTATTATTTTGACTTTTGCAAGAAAATAATTTGCTCCTTGAATAATAGTTAGTGTGACAAAATAAATTTCAGCAACCTGGAACTTTTCCCGCCGCCAGTGCTCGTCGGCGAGACTCGACACCGCGCGCGCGCGGTTTGAATACTGTCAGCTTTTGTTCATAAATAGAATACTGTTAGCTTTTGCTCATAAATAGAAAAGGCGAACTCGGTTTTGGTCTTTGCGAAATAACCTTTGTGGCAATTACGCTGAGAAATGACTGACGAACAGCCAGAGGTAGTTGTGGTGTACCCGGAGGTAATTAATGTGCTCTGGAGACGTGCGCGTTTACAAGCGGAAGCGGACTATATTGAGTTTTACCAAACCAGAATACAGTTCAACACCTGGAACTGGTATCAAGTGTGGCCGCTGTACATCCACGGCCGCACAACAACCGAAAGAACAGGTGTGAGGCACTTGGTATACTGGTACGAGATCGGCTGGTACGACGACGAAAGCGGGGGATATCCACGGTGGCAGTGGCAACTGTGGAATGACACGCGCGGCTACGGTATTTTGACGTACGAAGCGTTGATGGAGCTGCGCAGTGACTTGCTGCGGGAGGATGACGGAAGGTGTCCGTTTTGTTGGCGCAGCTTCAGGATATGCAGCTTAGTCAGAATGTTTGATTTGGACGCTTGTACCATTGACTAGATTAGAACGCGTCTGGAAATAAGTTTAGCAGCAAGAGCTTCGTAACCCTAAATAGCAACACCTTTATATTATTTTGTGACAGTCGCAATATGTATTCCTGGTGTTTATCTGCGGTATTTGTTTGTTGACAGACCTATTTTACGTCACCGATGACAATCTTGTTGTTGCAACTTGATGTTTTCATGCAACCTAAAAATATCGTCATCGATGACAATAATTTTATGTTTCAAAAATATTCAGCACGGACTTCTTATTATCAGTTCAATATCACTTTGTCATTAGCTGTCATGATGTTTTCATGCAACCTAAAAATATCGTCATCGATGACAAACCTTTTCTACTGTATAAATAAAGTATAATTTTTTTTTTTTGTTTAGCACCTGGAAATATATGATGGTGGCCCTCTTGACGTACTCGGCGCGTTCAAGGTAGCTGGCGGCCATGGCGGCGGCATCCATGCAGGAATCCAACGGCTGGCTGAGGCGTTCCTTGATGGCCGGGGGCAGCGTTGGGCGCTGGGCGTACACGAGCTCATATGGTGCCAGGCGCGTGGACTCCTGCGGCGTGGCGTTATATCCCAGCATGATCCACGGAAGGAATGAATCCCACCGGTCGATGGACCCAGCCTGCTTGCATGCCTTGGTGAGGGCGGCTTTGGTCATCTGGACGACGCGCTCGCTGAGGCCGTTGCTCTGGGGGTGGGATTGCGACGTGGTGCGGTGGTCAATCAGGTTATCCTTGAGCAGCTGGGCAAACTCCTTTTCCCACTCGCCACCGTTGTCGGTCACCACCTCGGCTGGGCACCCGAACCTAGCTATGACGTGGAGGGCGAAGGCCTGCGCGGTCTCCGCAGGTTCCTTGGTGTGCAGCGGGATGAGGCAGACGTATTTGGTGAAGTGTTCCACGACCACCATGACGTACTGGTAGTTGTTCTTGGCCTTGCGGGGCATTTTGGCCAAATCGGTGGAAAACTGGTAGTACATGCCCTTGACTTCCAGTGGGTTCAGGTGGGGGGCGTGCTTGTCGAAGGTGGTGCGGTAGCGGGCGCAGGCGTCGCACTTGCTGACGACGTCGGAGCATGTGTCGTACAGCTTGGGCCAGTAGAACGCGTCTCTTACCATGGCGGCGGTGCGTCGGCGGCCGAAGTGCCCACACCTTTCATGCATTTGCTGAACGATGCGGCGTCGCTGGTCCACCGGTGGCACCGGGCGCCTTGCCCCGTTGGGCAGGATACGGATCAGGGTTTCTCCTTCAAGCGCGTAGTGTCGGGCTCGTTTGCTTACGGCCGCAAGGAGGGTGGGGTCGCAGGGGCGTTCGCCTCTCAGCCACTGCAGCATTGCCTGGTCGTCGTATGGTTCTGTTGCCTCGCGCACCTCGGCCGCGGCGCTGAGGGTCCGGGTGACCTTTTCGCTGGGGAAGCTGGGTCGAGGGCTGTGGGCCTGCTGTTGAGAGCTTGTGTGGAGTGCGGGTGTGGGGTCACTGGCGGGTACGAACTGCATGGGGGTGTTGAGGGAGGTGGTTGGGCTGCGTGTTGTGGCGGTGCTATCGCATGGTGCCGCGCCCAGCCCGCTCTTGTCGACGTGGGGTCGTTGACCGCGGCACTCGGGCGGTGGTTGGTGTGCTGCACGTACGAGCGAGGCTGTGGCGCCCGGCCCGTACAGCTGCCGTAGTTCTGATGCCTCCAACCGGGCGGACCGCTTGATGGTGCTGAGGGCTGCCGCCCACTGGGTTACGACGGCTTCCGGGGGTTCCACGGGTGATTCCTCCCCCTCCTCACAGTGGTGGGAGGAGGCCCTGGGCGCGGCGTGCTCGAAGATTGAGTGTCTTGACTCAATTTGCAACCGCGGGGCTTCCGCTCGGTTGAGCAGGTAGCACACGGTCAGGATGCGGGAAACGCAGCGGACGTCGAAGGCCCTGCCCAGCATCTTACCTCGCTCGCGCGCTGAGACGCCGGGTGCTCGTGTGGCTCCGGTCTGAAATCCCATGGCGCGCTCCTTCTCCTCGGGTGTGGGCGGCCCCCACTGCTGTGCGGCGGGGTCCCAGACGGTGCCCTTCCTGCCGTCCCTGAATTGGTAGGAGTCTGGGAAGGACATTGTGGTGGGCCACGCCCTCATGGGCTCTCCGCGCACGTTGCAGGGGTAGTGGCCGGATGCGGTGTCGTCGGCTGCGTCCTGCTCGGTGCGGCCGGGGTCCAGAATGTCCCTCACGAGGCGACAAGGGTTTCGCTCCACGGTGTCCAGCACGGATTGCGCGTCTGCGTGCCCGGCCATGTTCGTCCAGTAGTTCCGTAGGCGGTGTGCACGCGCCCCCATGCGTGCTGCGTCCACGGTGATGGGCATGCCAATCATGGAACACATGAGGGGGTGCATGACATCGCGGACCTCGCGGCTGTTGAAGTTATGCTGCGCCGCCACGCACTCGATCATTTTAGCGAATCTGTCATGCCCTGCCAGAAGTTGCAGCTGTCCCAGCACACGCACCACGTCGTACAGGACTGATGAGTGCTGACCTTTCAACCCTCGCAGGGACCCAGCCGCCGAGAGGTCCTGGCATTCTGTGCCCACCATGGCGAAGATGTACGGACTCTCGTTGGTGAGGGCCAGCAGGTCACTGCGAGTTATGCCTCTGAGGTCTTGGGGTACTGAGGTGAAGGCGTCGTGGAGGGCTTCCAGGGGGAGCTGTTGCGGGAACCGGTTGTGCAGTTGCACCAACCTGTGCTTGGCAACTTGCCGACTTTTCGCGTTGCTATCGCAGTAGACGTATTTGGTGACGTTGCCGCCTGCGATGAGCCATGCCTCCAAACCCGAACACAGGCCTGCGCAGAGCTCTATGACTACGGACCCTTCGGCATGGAGGTGGGACACGGTTCGCTGAGGGAGCGGGCGCGTGTCCAGGCTGGTTGCCTGCCCGTCCACACACTCGCCGCACAGCACCCGGGTGACGGGGACGTGTCTTCTGCTGCCTAGGTATGCGTCCACCCAACAGCATGCCTCTTCCCAGAGCGTCAGCGCGTCGTCGTCGCGGGCGTCGTGGTCGCTGTACTCGGCGTGCATGGACCAGTGCTCCCCCAGGTGGTGGCTGACCAGGTCGTGACTCGTGCAGGGGTCGCCGGGCAGCCTGCCCACATGGCTCTCGTATTGCCATGAGGCTATGGGGGCGATGTCCTGCGTGCTCTCCTCGGGGGAGCGAGGGTGTCGGGCGCAGAGGCAGGCGAAGGCCCCTGCTGTGGGTAGCGCGGCTTCCTCCTCAGTGGGGTCCAGGCTAGCTCCGGTGGGGTCCAGGGACGACTCTCTCAGATATCGAGATAGCACATCAGCGTTGGTGTGGCTGATTCCTGCTCTGTGCACGATGTCGTACTCAAACTCCTGCAGGGAGACCTGCCAACGTAGGTGCATGCCGGTCAGGGATTGCGAGGAGCGCAGCCACGTTAGCGGCTTGTGGTCGGTGATCAACGTGAATTTGACGCCATGAAGGTAGTGTCGGAAGGATCTCACGCCGTACACGGCCGCGAGGGCTTCCCCGTAGAAGCTGCTGTAGCGCATTTCGGATCGGGAGCGCGAGCGGCTGGCGGCCGCGATGATGACGTCACGATCCTCGTCGTCCTTCTGCCCCAATATAGCAGAGATGCCGACCCCTGACCAGTCGGTCATAAGGTACAGTGGCCGGGTTGGGTCGTAGGCGTGTATGACCACGCCGGGCTCGGTGAGCCGTTTTTTGAGCTGGGCCAATGCGTCGTCGTGCTCCTTGCCCCATAAGTCCTTGACGTTCTCGTTGCCTTTTCTCAGTAGGCAGTTCAGCGGCCATGCCATCGACGAGTAGTCCTCTTTGCCGATGCGCGCGGCCATGATCCGGTAGAAGTTCATGAAACCCAGTATGGCCCGAACGCCTCTCACATCTGTGGGCGTGGGCACTTCGAGCAGGGCGGCCACTTTGGCCTGGTGAGGTGACAGCTTACCGGGTCGAAGCAGGAAACCCAGAAACTCGCACCCGCCGGCGGCGAAGACCGACTTGCCGGGGTGACCGCGCAGCCCCACTTTGCTTAGGCGCTGCATGACTGCCTCCAGGTCGGCCAGGTGTTGGCGGGCGGTGGGCGAGGTCACCAGGATGTCGTCGCAGTACACCTTGGCGCAGCTGAGTCCGCGCAGCTCGTGCTCGATTACCCGCCCAAACATGGCGGTGCTGTTTGCGCTGCCGAAGGGCATGCGCTTGTAGACGTACTGCTCGGGGGCGGCACCGTCGCGTGCCCACCAGAAGCATGTCTTTAGCGACGCGTCGTCGGTCAGCACGATTTGGTGGAAGCCGCTGCGCAGGTCCAGCTTGGTCATGTACTGGTCGCGGCCGATGTCGTGAAAAAGGTCTTCGGGCAGCCGTGGAGGCGTACGGTCTCGGAGTGACAGCTCGTTGACGCCTCGTAGGTCCAGCGCCACACGCTTATCCGTCCAGGAGCCATCCAAGGCCTTTTTCATGGCAACGACGACATTGCAGGTGTTCTCGCAGTATTTCGGGGCTTTCTCGATGATGCCGTCCGCCAGCAGCTTGTTGAAGTGTTCGTCGATCAGAGCCCGTTCGGCTGGCGAGAATCGCCGGGGCTTCTGGTAGTGCGAGGCTGACTCGTCCTTGAAGGGAATGTCGAACTTGCCGATCTCTCCCGTGTATCCTGGCAGATCGGTGGCGGAGGTGGCCATGAAGCTCTTTTCGCGGAGTAGGAGGTCGCGCAGGGCCTGCCATTCTTCGTCGGTCCACGCGCCCTCGCCGTTGAAGCCAGCTTGAGGCCCCATGATGACGTCCAGCTCTTCGTCACGGGCGTGCAGTGCTTCGACGTCATCTTCCCTGCCGAGAGGCACGGCGCCGTCCACCTCGCCCGCCTGTGTGGCGAATGCTTGCGCCTGGTGGCGCTGCTGTGGCTTCTTGCGCCGCTTGCGACCTCTGCGGGCCTGGCGTCTGTCTTTTGCCTTCCTGAGGCTGGCCCTGCGCCGCAGATTGTGGGATGATGGTGCCCCGCGGCCCTGACGTTTGTTCCACTTGCTGGTGCGCTTGAAACGGCTGGGGGGGTCCTCGCACTTTGGGTTGAGGACGACAAATCGCATGATGGCATTGGCGTTGACCAGGCGGAATCGTGTCCATGCGTACACTGTCCCTGCTGCCGCCGCCGCCGCCGCACACCAGCTGGGCGTGCTCCTCCATGTCTCTGTTGCCACGAGCCTGGCCGTCTCCACGAGCACGCACGTGTCCCATACTGTCGGCCTGGACCGTTGTGAAGATGGTCCAGGCTGCGAATGCGCAGTCAAGCTGTATGCACGCTCGCTGTACCCATGTGCGGGCAAGGAGCTGCAGTGCAGCTTTGGCCTGTTGCTGAGCCCGCTGGTTGCGCCTTCCAGCAGACTTGGGCACTGGGCCCCAGGCCTGGGTGAGTGCCCACCTCATCCGGGCGCTAAGGGACCGCTCCACGAGTCATAAGAGCGAGGGGAGGTTCAGGGAGAACCTCCGTACTGCCCGCCACGTCGCCTCTAGGAGCAAGACGCTGACTGCCGTGTGGTGCACTGTAGCTGATCCGACCCATTGGACCACCAGCACCCCAATGGCCCAGGATGCCATTCCTTGCGTTGCGCTTGCGGCTGCCCCCGTGGCTGCTGCGATTACGACGGCCGTGGTGTGTTCCAGATGCCATGAGCCGGGTGTCCATAGGCAGGGCGTGACGGAGACCAGTGCGTATGCGCTGGCCCACACAATGCTTTCTGCGCTGAACCCTTTCGCCCACATGGTGGAGGCTGTGATCAGCCCCACAGTGACGATGTTGGTGGGGGCGTGTGGCGTTGGCGACGCTGCTGTGTCACTGTGTCACGGTGTCACTCTGTCACTGTGACAGATCGTCGATACTGAATCGATCTTACTAAAACAATTTCAATGGAACGATTTGTCGGTCGGCGGCACGATCGGTCGGTCGCAGTACGATAACTACCCTTTCCGGAATTATTTATTCATGGGCTTCACCTGAACACTGATTTAATTGGCTGGATACTAATGAACGCTTCAACTCGTATAATACACTGTCGTATATATTTTATACAATGGCTTCAACGGATTTTATAATGTCTTGTTAGCGCTACTCTGTGTCGTGTACAGCGTACAGTGTACAGCCTACGATTCAGGCTTCATTTTTTCGCACTGTTAAGGGAATTTGACAATAACACAGTGTTAAGACGGCACAGTGTTAAGACGACTGAATTTTCTGAATCCGTTCACACATTTCTCAGATTTGATGAATGAAGACCTTCGTTTATATATCAATGGGGTTTTGAATGAAGCATCCATTTACATACGGTGTCGTGTGTCACAGCATACCGTGTCACAGTGTTTGGCTTCATTTTTTCGCAGTGTTAAGGAATTTATGCCATTTACAGTGTTAAGAACACACAGTGTTAAGACGACTGAATTTTTCCCGATTTTTCAAAAGAGGGGGATCTTCGATTCCATCTCCGATTTTTTCCCCAATATCCATGGGGTTTTGAATGAAGCATCCATTTACATACGGTGTCGTGTACAGCATACCGTGTCACAGTATATAGCCTACAATCTGGCTTCATTTTTTCGCACTGTTAAGGAATTTATGGCATTTATGACATTTATAACGCAATGTCATACACAGTGTTAAGAGGCACTGAATTTTTCCCGATTTTTCAAAAGAGGGGGATCTTCGATTCCATCTCCGATTTTTTCCCCCAATATATCAATGGGGTTTTGAATGAAGCATCCATTTACATACGGTGTCGTGTGTCACAGCATACCGTGTCACAGTGTTTGGCTTCATTTTTTCGCACTGTTAAGGAATTTATGCCATTTACAGTGTCAAGAACACACAGTGTTAAGACGACTGAATTATTTCCCGATTTTTCAAAAGAGGGGGATCTTCGATTCCATCTCCGATTTTTTCCCCAATATTCATGGGCTTCACCTGAACACTGATTTAATTGGCTGGATACTAATGATGGCTTCAACTCGTATAATACACTGTCGTATATATGTGATAAAGTCGTAGTCATACGTTGTCATAACAGCCGGAAGATATTCACATTAAGTATGGGGGGTTCCGAAACGGTTGTATTTATTTCGTTTCTTAAGTATGGGACGGAATTAGTCACCAGCTTCGGAATTAAATAATTGTTCCAATTGAATACGCAAATGACCCGTACTATATATTTAATTTAAATTATATACGTCGTGCCGTTTCGCTATCGTGTTGTGTGTGACAGTGTCACAGCTTACAGTGCCGTGTGTCCACAGCTTTATATTCAACGCAGTACGATAACTGTTCCGGAATTATATATATATTCATGGGCTTCATCTGAACATTGATTTAATTGGCTGGATACAAATGATGGCTTCAACTCGTATAATACAATGTCGTATATATTTTATACAATGGCTTCAACGGATTTTATATTGTCTTGTTAGCGCTACTCTGTGTCGTGTACAGCGTACAGTGTACAGCCTACGATCCTGGCTTCATTTTTTCGCACTGTTAAGGGGAATTCGTGAATTTCAACGTCATAACGCAATGACACAGTGTTAAGAGGCACTGAATTTTCTGAATCCGTTCACGCATTTCTCAGATTTGATGAATGAAGACCTTCGTTTATATATCAATGGGGTTTTGAATGAAGCATCCATTTACATACGGTGTCGTGTGTCACAGCATACAGTGTCACAGTGTCTGGCTTCATTTTTTCGCACTGTTAAGGGGAATTCGTGAATTTCAACGTCATAACGCAATGACACAGTGTTAAGAGGCACTGAATTATATCCCGATTTTTCAAAAGAGGGGGATCTTCGATTCCATCTCCGATTTTTCCCCCAATATATTTATATATCTTTCTGGGTCTGAAATTCTGCTCGAGTTTCGAGTTCCATATCATTACCAAGTCGTTGAGTCGTCCGATTGCGATTGCGATATCAGCAGATTTTGTGATTGAAAACGTCGATGTGTCTCCACATTAACGATCAACTATATCAAGATTATTCAAATCTAAATATTCGTATAAACATAGTATATATAGTATATATAGTATTATAGTATATATAGTATATCTATAGTATATCTATATTATTAACGCGCCTAAGATGCTCTTTTTAAGCCTTCCGATCGATCGATTCCCATTCCCGCATCGTGTCGGCTGTCGGCTGTTCTTTTTGCGAAGGGCGATCAGACATCGCTCAGCTGACCAATTGTAGATGTAGTATTCTATTCGGTTCGTAAATTTTTCATACCTGATTTTGTTTTCAGGTTATGCACTGGTCCGAAAATTTTCTGTGGTCGAGGTTAAAGATTCTGGCCAAAAATCAGGTTGTCGTCAGATTTACCATCCGAACATGTTGGGCGCTCGATTCGAATATTTCCTGGACTCTCATCGTTAATTTTTCATATATTTACATATAGATGCCGAATGCCGCGGACCCGCGTATGTAGAGGTATGCCGATGACGGTACAAGTATGTAGAGTGTTTGGCCGAGCACCCGTCCCAATATATTCCGCGCCTGCAAACCAACGGATCATTTCATGATTCACCAGCGAGGCGCACCACCATTTCTGCCGCCCATCCTGCAGTGCAGGTTTGTTTGATCCTGCACTACATGGAGACATGTTTTGCGTACCGCCTTAGCTCCTATACCGTTCACTATTTTTCATTGTCCATGTGTAAGTTTGAAGTTGGTTTGTGGGCGTGTCGGGTCCGAATGTGCAGGTTGCCCGTGAGACTGAAAGCTCTCATCCTTTACGGTACGTTCATGACTCTCAGTTTTACTGTTTCCCCGATCCTGTTTGTGAACGCACGGCCGCTGTGCAAATGCTCCGCGACCGTATTATTTAGCAAATAGTGATCTCTTGCAAAATCTTGGTATCATATTGGCATGCAAGGTTTCCAAGGTGTATTCTTGATACATTTTGGATTGGGTTCGATTCCCAACACGCCAACTTGCATCAGTGAGTGTGAGCAAACTTTGCTCTATTGGTAATTAGCACCTATTGGTTCTATCGTTATTTCTATGAAGCATATCATTTCGTTTCACAACCTCAAGCGCTAAATCGAGCTTCCGCCATACCCCCCACGGTGCTGGGGTAAGTCGGAAGCACGCAAGAGCGTCACCATTCATATTCCATCACGTTCCTGGCAAAGCGCTACGCACGCGGGCATGTCAGCTTGTTGAGAATGGCTGACTTGAACTCAAGATTGTTACTATTGTCGTGATACTAACCGTCTTGGGAATAACATATGCACCATACGCGTCTTAATATTACGCAGATAGTTCATAACGCGGGCATGTCAGATTGTTGAGAATGGCTGACTTGAACCCACAATTGTTAGTATCCCCGTGATACTAACAGTCTTGGGGATAGCATATGAACCGCATACGCGTCTTAATATTACGCAGATAGTTCATATGCATCAAGTCAGATAAGGGCTGCCAACCCTTTCCGCTTTTTTCGCTTTATCGCGACGAGAAACTTGATTGAAAACTGCGAGAGGTAAAAGTTGGTCACAACAAGCTCTCAACGGGGAAAATAATTCCGATGCCGCGATCGGCCGCTCTGAATCCCTGAAATCGTCATTCTGTCATTTTCGATTTTGATTTTCGGCGATTTTGAGCCATCGCGATTCCATGGCCATCGCATGGCCCATCGAAGATTCTCAAGTATGACAATCCGAATCTCTTTGTGAGTACCCAGGCCGCCCCATCCAAAAATCTAAAATCATATCACGAAATCGAAAAATGGGCACAAAATTATATACGCAATACGGAACCCGACACGCGAAGACACGATCCTCTCGGTTTCTTTGTAGGGGTGGGGAGGGTGGGTGGGGGGGGTTGGCGTGGACCCAGGGAGCTGAAAGCGGACTCGGGGGTCGTTGAGGGGAGGGTCAGGCGGACCGCACAAGAGGCGAAAAGCGGACTCCACATTGAGGGCGGAGTCGTCGTGGACCACCCAAGAGCCACTGACGAGGAAACCATCCGTATCTAAAAATGTGAGAGGAATGGGGAGGGGGACTAGGAGAGCGTTGGGAGCGAGGATGAGAGCTTGGCTTAGGACGGGATATGAGGAAACGAGGGCGGGGACGGAGCATAGGCGAGGGAGGGGGGGACCGGGAAGGGGCCCGCGTGCCGTCCTCACCCGACACTGCACCGCATCCTTCGTCCTATTGGTAAAAGCTAGTATATTTTACTTGCTACTACCCGTAGGGCGGCATAATATCGGACGGTGTCGCTATGCTTATGGGGGGGGGGAGGGGGGAGTGGCGCGGCGCGGCGCGGCGCGGCGCGGCGCGGCGCTGCTTAAGAAACGCGATTACGCGACGCGACGCGAGGATCGAAACGAATCAAGAAAGAAGATAGCACATAGCTACTACAATACGAACTACCCGTACTGTAGGCCGTTGCGCGCGACTCAGGAACGGACCTCTGGCGTTTGGGAAAAAACCCCCGCCTTGTCACATACTTTTAAGGGTAGGGTGCCGGCTTCTCACGAATTAAAAAATATTGACAACAATTTCCATATTAATGAATGCAAATTCGTCGTAAAGTTGCCACCTGTTTAAATTTATAGCGTCGAATTTTGCAACATGACTATAACCGCCTATTTCTATTGGCTGGGGTCCCAGCATGGTGTGTCCACGTCGTATAGAAAAAATCTGAGGCGATTATACAGTGTAGATTTTATTCTAGAATTTATATAGCACCTGCATATTAAAACTGCAATCGTTAATCTTAAATCTAATCAAAATTCTAGATTACAATCTGAGACATTGTTGATGTCTCAGTGTGTAGAATCGCCTCAGAATTTTTCTATGTGGACACACCAAGACTTTATAAAAGCTTTGCAATGGGCCATGACGATGACGGCTCAGAATCGCCGAAAATGACAGAATCACGATTTCAGCCTGGGAGCTGGGTGCTGGGATTCAGACTTTCAGAGCGGTCAGAAAATTTTCCCCGTTCGGTGTCACTTGGATCCGATACTGTTTTCATTTTAGTTCGCTGTAAAGCGAAAAGGGTTGGCAGCCCTTATTTGATTGATGTGTGTGAACTATCTGCGTGCTATTGAGCACGCATATGATTCGTATGTTATTCCCTGGACTGTTTGTACCCCGTGGGTACCAACATTCTTCGGATCGAGTAATCACTTCTCAACATTTTTGGATGCTCGCGAGCTTGGCGCTAATATTGATGCTGAGACTCGTGCGCATCCGATATACCCGCGTATCATATGAGATAGCGGATGCTCGATTGAGCGCGGTATGAGCTCACGTTAAAATGCACGTGTTTCTAAGTATTCAATTGCAATACAAATAACGTGCATTAGTTTCAAGTGTAGAATGCATTCGAGGGTCAAATAATACAACCACAACTCACATATATACAGTCGGCATGTTGGGACTCGAACCCAAACCGGGATGTATTCAGCATACAGCCAGGACACCATGCATGCCGTTACAAAATGACCTACGCGCCCAAAAAAGTCGCAGCAGTTGTCGTGCTGCAAACAACTAATGGGCTCTTGACTGAAATGAAATAGCTCCAGGTTCCATCCCGTTCCACGAAAAGAATGGCTCTCACATTTATCAAATGCTAAAAAAGGCAGCGAACTCACCTTGGATGTGATGGACTGTAAGATATGCAGAGTAGCACGCTTGCCACCCCACGCGTCAGGCCGGCGAGACAATCCACGTAAGAAATGAGGTTAAACCACCCATAAGCCCATATGTAGAAAATACGAGAGGCGGAGTTCACCAGACCGTACATCTTAGCCTCAAGCGAAGACGCGCGGGGTTTCATGCTCTATACCCCACGTGGGCAGATTCAGTCTCCGGAGTTATCAAACAATCAACCTCTCAAAATTAAAACAACAAATGATGAGGGAGGGAGTCCGGAACGAACCCGACAGGTCTTGCTCACTGATCGGCGTTCCATTTTCCAGCCGGTCCTGCGAAAGCATAACAACCAATTCAGCAAAGACAATCTTTATGATACACGATACACAAACCAGTGAATGTATGCACTCAACATGCAAGGAGGGTGGCGTCTGTGAACAAACTTCGTTTTCACTCGACTGGTCAACTGGAAACAAATTATTTTGTCTATTAAAGGGTCGGTCACGGGCCTCACGGCGTCTACCGCGGCTCCACGCGTGGGTGGGTCCGCGGCATCGAAATCTATATTTAAAAGTAGGAAATAGTTACGATGAGAATCCATGAGATATTCGGATCTGACGCCGTAAAAGTATGAGAAAAGTAATCGGACGACAAACTGATTTTTAATAACAATCTTAAGTTTCATTGGTTTAAACCTATTCAACCAATGCATGAACAGAATTGCATATCCGGTATGAAAGAATGGCGATTCTAATCAGGTATAGAGTTTACGATTGGTTGGTGTCGTGCGACAGCTGATGTAGGACAGCTGAAGGCGAGCGCTTCGCGCAAGACAGTGGGGTAGGACAACCAATGGTGGGCGCTTCGCGCAAAACAGTGGGGTAGGACAGCCGTTGCGATTCGGCAGAAACGCATCGGAAGGGAGTTCTCCCCATCGGAAGGCTCGTAGAGAGCATCTTACGCGACTTAATAATATAGATCATCAAGGGACACACTACTAATTTCATTATCCCGGAAAGCCCAAATCGGCCCCCGGTAACCAAAGATATATATTTTGGCAGTGTTTGTGCCAAGTTTCGTGCGCTAGAACGCACGGGAAGGCCTTGACTGTTTGGTATTTTTGGGTTTGGGTACATCAAAACCCAAACCCAAAAAGCTCAATGCTAAGATGCGCTCGTTTCGAGAATACTTAATGAAAGCGCTTGTGCTTAAGAGGGTGAACTGATATTACTATCAATATTATCAGTGTCAAGTTTCGTGCGCTGAGACGCACGAAAACCCCTCGACTGCCAAGCTTTCATCCCATGGGGGGTCGACCACATCTTAAACCGCATCAACTTAGCTTGCAGTCGCGACTGCAAACGAAGCTGATGCGGTTGCGGATGGGGTCGTTCAAGAGCTCGAAATAAAGCTATTTTCCTTGTGAATATATATATACTACTGGAATATCCCGGTTCAAGATATCAGACAGTCAGTGAACCAATATAGATAAACTCCCATAAGAAATAAACCCTAAGCTAGATATACCCGGAACGGTCACGGAGTCGGAACGGTCTCGAGTCTAGCTACCTGTGACACTCGGTGTGTCACAGCACAGGCTTACGGATCAGTCACGGTCCAGTGTTGGCTACCTAGGAATCTGTCATAGGGGCCTGCACCGGGACTCCCGGTCAGGGCTGCCTATACAGATTTCAGCACACCACCCCAGCACTGTGGGTGGTGACTGACAGGTAAGTCAGAGAAGTTAAGATAAGTTAGGGCAGGAGCTAGGGTGACAAACCTAACTGCTAATCCAACTGTGCTATTCTGATACACAAATTGAAACCCTCTAGCTAGCACAAGTGCAGAAACCTACGGGTAAGGAGCTCCCGCTAAACAACTGAAAGGCACTGTGTAAGCAAACCAGATTGAAGATTGTAGATGTCAAAGCAAAGCATAAACCAAATTGAAGACCACGTTGAGGTCAAAGTACATCTCAGCACACCACCAGAGTGGTGCACTGCCAGAGCCAGAAGGCAAACTACTCGGGGTCAAAGTTCAGAGGGGCACCGTCACCACAATGTACACGGCGGTAGCTTGCAGCACTGCTCTCCAGTGGGTCAGGCGGCCGGTGAGCCACCGTCGCAGCACCCAGGGAGTGCAGTACTGCATCCAGAGTGACGGGATCCAGCTCGAACATACCAGGGTAGATGCACAAATCCCCTCTGCACAGCACAGGCTGCGGTGCAGCCCGACCCGATACCTGCACAGAGCCGATGTCGTTGGCCGCCGTGTAGGCGGCAGCCCCCACACCCATGATCGAGATGAAAAGAATAAGGGAGATAAAGTAAGGAAACCCCCACGGGCCCGCGTGTGCGGGGAAGCCCCATGGCGGCTTGCCACATCCGTAGGTGCGTGGAGCACCACCAGACCCAGGCACGTGGGCTGCGGGCTCTGACGCATGATTGGCCGAGATGGCCGGAGCCCGCGACTTGACGGCGAAGCTGCCGTCTGCAAAATCCTCGTAGTCGTCGGTGTCGTAGCCGGTCAAGTCAACCGGCGCAACCGCGGCGTGGTTGACAGTCTCCACAACCCCCGCGAATTCACCGCCCGACTTCTCCGTGGTGGTTACCCGCGTCGATTGAAGGGACACGGGCGGGCCGTAGCCGTAGAGCTCCAGGAGCTCGGCCTCATTCTCCAAGACAGGCATAGCAGGGGCCGGCACGGCGGATGCCGATGCCGCCGCACCACCTGCCGGAACCTGCTCCTCCGGTGTGATACCTGCGCCTGCAGCGTCACACACCAGAGCCGAAGCCTGCGTCGCAATGCCCCCAGGCGGCGGGAAAGAGGCGTGAGTGTAATGTACCTTAGGCTCTACTGCCGCGTTGACCTCCGCTGCGAGGTCGTCCAGCCGCTGCAGGATGTCGTCACCGGACGTCCCCGCCACTGGCGTCACCGCGTCAATGGAAAAGCCGTAGGCCGACACGTCAATGCCTCCCACAACACCCTTGCACAGCACCGCTGGCGGACCGTACGTCGTCGCCGCGCGGGCAAAAGCCTCAGCCCCGTCATCTGCCGCCTCCTGGAAAAGAGCACACATGGCTAGCGCATGGACCCCCTCCGCATCCTCCTCGTCGATGGGTACGCAGAAAGCCGCGGCGGAAGTAGGGGAATGTTGGCGACCGCCAAGAGGGCAGTCGCGGTAGAAGTGGTAGAGATCCTTACCAGTCTTTTTGCAGCGTGTACACAGCGGCTTAGCCCGCTGCTCGTCACGATCGTAGCCCACTGCCGGTGGGGATTGGACCCCCATGCGGAAGCCCCGCTGCGACTGCCCGCGCTGCTGCTGCTGCCGGCGCTGTCCGTGCTGCCGCTGCGGCGGGTCCTGCTGCCGCTGCACCACTGGCGGAGCCGCCTCGTACCTTTGCTGAACCAGCGCGGTCAGCTCGTTGATCTTGTCCAGCAGCGCCTGGTGCTCGCTGCTGGTGAGCAGGGCCGACGTGCCACCACCTGCGGGCTTGGCCAGGAAGGCCTTCCCGACGTCCGTCTGCGCCCATGCCTGGTAAATCTCGACGACCAAAGAGCGCAAGGCCACAAGGGAAACCGACGCGAGGTCGGCCACCATGGGGTAACGCACCTTGACCGCGGCGTAGAACACCGGGTCAAGCCTGCTGTACAGGCTGAGCTTCCTGGTGGCCTCAGTGGGTGTCCAGTCGGCCGCCTTGTTATCCCGCACCAAACGTTGTTCCCGAGCCAAAATCGGCTGCGGGTCAACGTTCGCGGGATAACCAAGCGCGGCATGCTCCTGCTGGAAGGACTCCCGCAACGCCACTGGTACGCTGCGCTTCACGATGTCCACCAGCGCACGCCGTCCATCCCGGTCGGCAGACGCATCCGTACCCGTAAGCCAGACGTGGGCGTTGCTGTGCTTCTCGATGATAAGCCCAAGCACGTCGTACAGCAGGGCGTTCACCTTGCTCACCACCAGAGCCTGGGGGTCGTCAAGGTCGAACGAGACGAGGTCCAGTCCAGCGGACTCAAACTCCGTACGTAGCTGAACCACCACGTCGGAGAGGAGACCCGCGTCAGTCGTGCCGCTGAAATAATGCCTCTTGTCGCCAAGGATATCCTCGCGGATACCCTTGGCCCATGTCCGATGGAGCCGCCCTTTGTAGACCTCGTCCACAAGCTTGGACTGCTCCTGCAGGTACTTCCTCGTCGCAACGTCGGCGTCGGTGTTGGAAGTAGGGTCGGGGTGCGCAACAGCCGGTGATCTAGCCGTCGGTGTGTTGCGAACCGCGTCAGTCAGCCTCAACGAGGCGTCAATGTCGGAGTCCCTCGTGAGGGACCTCTTCGCACGTGTGTGAACAACCATAAATCTGAAAGCCTGATGGGAGGTGGTTCGCTGGGGCGCGTAAGGGTAATGGCGCGGGGAAAATGCGACGTCACAGTTACGCAAGGAGCGGTAGAGCCATGCGAGCGAGGGGCACTGGAAGACGTCGTCGAGGTCGAAGGTGCTGCAGACACCAGCCCAAGAAGCGGTAGCATGCTGGGCCAAGGCAAGAACTATACCGTAAAAGGACATTGCGCCAACGAAGCCCGGTCCAGGTCGAATCCCCATAGCGGCGGCTCAAAGACGCACTTACAAACTGCTCATCTCAAATTTCCCACTCGTACCCAAACGCGCCGTTGCGCACCACCTCTCAAAGCGGCTGTTTTAGCCAATCATGGCCAAATTAGCTGTGGAATATAGCGTGGAATGGGTCCACGACCTACTGGAATATCCCGGTTCACGGATATCAGACAGTCCTGGAACCAATATAGATAAACTCTGATAAGAAATAAACCCTAAGCTAGATATACCCGGAACGGTCACGGAGTCGGAACGGTCTCGGGACTAGCTACCTGTGACACTCGGTGTGTCACAGCACAGGCTTACGGATCAGTCACGGTCCAGTGTTGGCTACCTAGGAATCTGTCATAGGGGCCTGCACCGGGACTCCCGGTCAGGGCTGCCTATACAGATTTCAGCATATACTTGTTACGAACGTTGAAAAAAATTGTAATGTGATTACAATCACAAGAGGGTGTGCCTGCAGTAGCGCAACAAAGTTGGGGCGGGCAAGTGATAACCTTTATTTCCATATTTAATAACTAACGAACGGCACTGTTGACTGTATTCTCCTTGCTTTTTCCCTTGCCTTTCAACGGTCCCGAAAACAGAACACTCGACTGAACTGACCGGCCGGTTTGGCCGGCGTGTCTTCGATCATCCTCGATCGAGTCATCGTTGCGATGACAGATGATATATTCTTAACCCGGAACTCAGGTGCGCGTCTCGGTGTGTCCCTATCATCGATCATGTTATGTCACATCGCGAAACGCCCGCCGCGCGATATGACATAACTCGTCACGCGTTTATCGCTCGTCGTCAAGTTTTGCGGAACCTCTCTAATCCCTCCGCGAGTTTGCAGTTTATCTTTGCTGTATTAAATGCTGTCTGATGTCTCTTCTCAAGTGGAAGTTCATGGTTTAAACCACGAAATGAAAACCGTGGTTTAACCAAGGTGTCATCACTGCGTTTCGCGGACACGATGGAAAGAATTTTCGATCGGACGCTTCGGTTCGGATTTTTGATCGTGAGCCCGAAATTTCGTGGTTGAGACCTCGGTTGAGTTTCGCTATGAAAAATCTCGACCACGGTCGAGTTTTGTGGTTGAGTTCGATTTTTCATAGCGAAACTTGGTTAGCGAAGGAATATTTTGTACACGTCTGCGACAGCGTGTGAGCCGACGTGTCTGGTAACGTGAGACATTTTTTTACCTCGGTTGAGTTTCGCTATGAAATCTCGACCACGGGGGGGGGGCGTGGTCGAGATTTCGTGGTTGAGTTTCGCTATGAAATGAAAAGTTCGTCAGCCATCGTCATCCACATGCAGCAGATGTAGAATTGAAAAATTAATTTGGGAAATTCACAGATCGACTCGACTGACGCGCTCGTGTAACCGAGATGTCGAAAATTCGTACAGTACTGTGACACTGAACTCCCAGTACTGAACTCCCAGTACTGAACTCCCAGTACTGAAATCGAAAACTGAATTCGACATCTGCTGACATCGTGATGACATACCGTGGTTGAGACCGTGGTTGAGATCGTGGTCGAGTTTCGCTATGAAAAATCGAAACTCAACCACGAAAAATCGAAATTTCGTGGTCGAGTTCCATTTTTCATAGCGAAACTCGACCACGATCTGAACGCTGACGGGACGCGGATATCCCCCCCCCACGTAGGCAGAATATTCCGGGTATCCATAGCGAAACGTAGTTGAGAAATCTCGACCATGGTCGAGTTCGACCATGATCGAGATTTCGTGGTTTAAACCATGAACTTCTCATAAGCAGCCATCTGCGTGCCCACTGCACACACAGGGGTAAGCTAGCGCGCGCTTTAAGGTTTGAATTTAATACTCGCGTGTGTACAGGCACTTCTGGCGCTGCAGTGGATGCAGCCGTTTGGCTTCAAGGACACCACCGCCGTCACGACGCGTGTTCCCTTTAGACGAGGTCTCGAGCCTGTGACGCCCGAAAGCCCGCAGATCAACGCGCACTGCGAGTGCAAAACTTCAAGTTCCTCGAAAATCACGTTACCGCGTCGACGAACGCTTCCATGCGACCTTCTCGACATCCTGAGATGGTCCCTGCCTTTGTGCCTCCCGCGGTGCGGGCGTTCGTCAGCTCGTGCAACCTCCCGTCGACACAAAATGATTACGCTGAGATCCTCTCGCGCGTCTCGATACAACCCGCTTGCATGACGTCCGTCCAGCGGGCCGCCCTCCGCAGCCACGCGGCGATCTTCTCTAGCTTCCGCACAGGCCTCCAGCTTCCCCGGCAGGAGTGGGACGCCTTCCTCGCTTCGATCCCGCCTGGCAACCCCCCTGCTACATCTGCCTCGCAGAGTAGCTCCCAACCGGCAGAGGCGCTCATCGCCTCCAGGGGTGGGTTTTCGCCGGCAAGAGGGGCGCGTGAGGCATCCATGCGCTCTGACGCCCCCCTTCGTGTACCGGAGCTGCCGGGCCTCAGCCTCGTGCCAGACCTTGTTCGCCACATGCGGATCCACCTCTGTCCGCCGGTGCCTGCGCAAGCCCCGCATCTCATGGGCGGCGACCCAGCAACGCCTGGAGGGTTGGACACAGCGGGGACTACCGCCGTGGAAAACGGCGTGGTCACCGCAGAGGGGGGCGACCGCGTGGCCGGCGGGGAGAGGACCGGCACCGGCAGGAGAACGGGGGTCGAAGGTGCTGACGAGGCAAGGTGCCATGATGGCGTAGGAGTCGCTATGGGTACGGCCTACGTGGCAGAGCAAGGGGCTTCAGAGGTGACACATGCCCGCTACTCTGGGCGCTCCCCGTCTAACCTGGAGTACCGCCGCAGCCTGTGACCCCATAAAGTACCGCCGCAGCCTGTCCCCCCGAGGGTACCGCCGCAGACTGTGCTTCCCCAGAGTATCACCGTAGCCTGTTACCCCCCTAGAGTACCGCCGCAGGCTGTCCCCCCCTGGAGTGCCGCCGCAGGCTGTCCCCCTCCTGGAGTGCCGCCGCAGGCTGTCCCCCCCTTTAGACTTCCGCCACAGCCTGCCCCCCCCCTAGAAGCCGCCGCAGGCTGTCCCCCCCTAGAGTACCGCCGCAGAATATTGTTCACGGCGAAGGGGCATGAGGGTACCTCTCTCGAAAGATGGGTGACTCTTGCGCCTATAGGGTACTGGGTATCGATAGCCCTCGGTTTCAGCTGAGGAGGTGCATCGAGAGTTACTTGGTCGACGTAAGACGGTGGTTGAGCATCTAGAGTCACCAGCAACATTGTCCCATCCGACGGTGGGTGAGCATCGAGAGGCACCTGCGACTTGGTCCCTTTCGACGGTGGGTGAGCATCGAGAGTCACCTGCGACTTGGTGCCTACGGCTTAGTTACAGGTTACAGGAATGGTGCCGGGCTGCGCGATGATGCAGGGAAATCCAGCGGTGGCGGCGCTCCCGATAGCAGGCGAGCGCCCGTCGACTCCGCTCACTACGCATGCACCTGCTCTTGGAGGGAGGGCGGAGGGGTCGGTGCGGCACGCGCCGCGGGGAGTGCCGGTGTCTTGGTCAAATGTGGAGCGCTCATTGGGCGGCTTGATCCCGCTGCCCTGACGGTGACGCACGGTGGCGCGGTGCTGGGCGGAGCTCACTTCGAGCGGCTGGCTCGGTGCGACGACCAAAGAGGGGAGGCCAGTGGGGGGCACCAAGGGTATGAGGGCGACGACCAAAGAGGGGAGGCCAGTGGGGGGCACCAAGGGTATGAGGGCGACGACCAAAGAGGGGAGGCCAGTGGGGGGCACCAAGGGTATGAGGGCGACGACCAAAGAGGGGAGGCCAGTGGGGGGCACCAAGGGTATGAGGGCAGCACAGGGTACCAGTGGATGCAGTCCTGCCACATCGTGCAACCAGAGGTGCCGCAGGAAGAGTGGCTCGACATTTGGCAGTGGCTGGAGCGGCGCGGCAGCAGCGCGGCAGTAGCGCTCGCTAATAACGTGGCGGTGACGCCTACGGTGGTAGGCGGCAACGATGTGGTAAGGTCGCCCTTGTCGGGGAGCGTGGCCGCGCGGGAGTGGGGCGGCGCGTTGGGAGCCCTGATGGACATCGTCAACATGGCGACGGTGCAGGCGGGGATCTGCTCCCCGCTGTGCGGCGGTGCGGAAGGGGTGCCGGCGCCGGCGCCCCTGCTCGGGCGGCGGGTGGAGGCAGACTTCACGCACCACGGGCTGCACTCAGGGGAACTCGTGCGGTACGACCCAGAGAAATTCTCTTACATCGTGCGGTACGACGATGGCGAGGAGGAGGAGGTGGTGCTGCCGGATCCCACGGTGACTGTGCAGGGAGCCCCGCTCCCCAGCAGCCCCCACAGCCGCAGCGCCCAGGCCACCGTGAATCTGGCCAACTGGCTGCCCCCGGGGGCGGTGCGCAGCGGCGACAACGCGGTTGGCAACGCGCGGTGGCAGGCGTTCCAAGAGGCGCTGGTCCTGGCGGAGTCTGCAGAGCAGGTCAGTCCCGCCCACTACCCACGGTTTCCTCCGTCATGCCCCGCCTTGCCTTGCTAATTCAAAGGAAAAATGTTCGATGGAAAACACTGGCGTGAAGTACAAAAGCATTAGTGGTTTCTTCCATTGGCCATTCAAAAGGTTCTCCTTTTCTCAAGTCCCCTCACTGCAAAACTGAACGTCAGCCAATCATCGGCAGCTACCTGCCTTCGGCTAGAACCAGCAAATACAGGAATGCCGTCCACTATGATATGCCGTCCACTATGACATGTCGTCCACTATGGCATGTCGTCCACTATGACACGTCGTCCACTAAGACATGTCGTCCACTATTACATGTCGTCCAGTATGACATGTCGTCCACTATGACATACTGTCCACTATGCAGATATCACCCACTCATGAATGTCGCCCACTATTACATAGTCGTCCACTATGACATGCCGTCCATTATGACACGTCGTCCACTATGACATGTCGTCCACTATCGCATGTCGTCCAGCATGACATGTCTTCCACTATGACACGTCAGTCCACTATGGCATGTCTTCCACTATGACACGTCGTCCACTATGGCATGTCGTCCACTATGACATGTCGTCCACTACGGCATGTCGTCCACTATGACATGTCGTCCACTATGACATGCCGTCCATTATGACACGTCGTCCACTATGACACATCGTCCACTATCGCATGTCGTTCATTATGACATGTCTTCCACTATGACACGTCGTCCACTATGGCATGTCTTCCACTATGACACGTCATTCACTATGGCACGTCATTCACTTTGAGATGTCAGTCCACTATGACATGTCGTCCACTATGGCATGTCAGTCCACTATGACACGTCGTCCACTATGGCATGTCGTCCACTATGAAATGTCAGTCCACTATGGCATGTCGCCTACTATGACATGTCGTCCATTATGACAGTCTTCCACTATGACACGTCGTCCACTATGGCATGTCGTCCACTATGAAATGTCGTCCACTATGAATTGTCATCCACTATGGGATGTCGTCCACTATGGCATGTCGTCCACTGTAAAATGTCTGTCTACTATGAATTGTCGTCCACTATGACATGTCGTCCACTATGGCATGTCTTCCACTATGGCATGTCGTCCACTATGGCATGTCGTCCACCGTGAATTGTCGTCCACTATGCATTGCCTTCCACTATGAAATATCGTCCACTATGGCATGTCGTCCACTGTGGCATGTCGTTCACTATGGCATGTCGTCCACTGTGGCATGTCGCCCAATTATAACGCAAGGTCTTCCACTATGAAATATCGTCCACTGTGGCATGTCGTCCACTATGGCATGTCAGTCCACTGTGGCATGTCGTCCACTATGACACGTCGTCTGCTATGGCATGTCGTCCACTATGAATTGTCATCCACTATGGCATGTCGTCCACTATGAAATGTCGTCCACTATGGCATGTCGTTCACGATGAATTGTCGTCCACTGTGGCATGTCGTCCACTATGGCATGTCGTCCACAATGTCCGTGGCAGCCTACGTGTGAGGTTCATCTGGGGGTTCCATCACATGCTGGGGCGCCCCCTAGTTCCACCCCCTTGTAACACCCCCGTGCGTGCAAACCTCTGGGGGTTCTCGGCACGTACGTGTACATCGGCTTCCTAATTTCGGCCTTTTTCAGAGGTTTCTGCCATTCTGCTTCCTGATTGGACATTGGGTTTGACTTGTAGAAAGTAAGATCCGCATTGCGTGTTTGGACGGGCTCGGCCGCGCAGAAGGCGTGACTCGGATTCGTGCTCCTTCCCCACCCCTCTCCCATTCTTGCGCCCCCACCCTCCCCACTCACCCCACTCGTGGGCGCAGGTGGCTGCTCAGCTTCGGTGGTTGGAGACGGAGATCTTGATCATGAGTGCGGGGTGGCGGGAGTCAAGGCGCGAGGGGGCGCGGGCGCGAGGGGGCGCGGTGTGCCGATCGGAGTGGCTCGCTACTCTGGCAGAGGTGCGAAGCAGCGCGGTGGTGGGGGAGTGCGAGGCGGCTGCCGAGGAGCGCCGCGCGGAGTGTCTGTTGAGGTTGGTGCTGCAGCTAAAAAAAGGGGTGGCCAAGGAGATGGTGACGCACCTCTGGGAGCTGTGGGAGCACGTGCGGGCCTGTCCCTTCTTTTAGCCGTTCCCCCTTTCCTTCTCTCGTCCGTTGCCAACGATATTCTCTTCCTAGCTTTCCGACCGAGACCGCGAGAATGCTCCGAGACCGCGAGAATGCTCCGAGACCGCGAGAATGCTCCGAGACTGCGAGAATGCTCCGAGACCGCGACAATGCTCCGAGACCGCGAGAATGCTCCGAAACCGCGAGAATGCTCCGAAACCGCGAGAATGCTCCGAGACCGAGAATGCTCCGAGACCGCGAGAATGCTCCGAGACCGCGAGAATGCTCCGAGATCATGAGAATGCCTCAGACCGCGAGAATGCCTCGAGACCGCGAGAATGCTCCGAGACCGCGAGAATGCTCCAGGACCGCGAGAATGCTCCGAGACCGCGAGAATGCTCCGAGACCGCGAGAATGCTCCGAGACCGCGAGAATGCTCCGAGACCGCGAGAATGCCCGAGACCGCGAGAATGCCCGAGACCGCGAGAATGCCCGAGACCGCGAGAATGCTCCGAGACCGCGAGAATGCTCCAGACCGCGGAGAATGCCCGAGACCGCGAGAATGCTCCGAGACCGCGAGAATGCTCCGAGACCGCGAGAATGCTCCGAGACTGCGAGAATGCTCCGAGACCGCGACAATGCTCCGAGTTTTTGCTCGGCTTCGCGTCGATCCATGAAGTCTCGAGATGTCGGACTGGTGACCGGCAAACGGCGACTCCTGCTTGCTCAGAGTGATGACATGGGTCACTCTCAGCCTCGGCGCTTCTATGTTAGGGCGAGGGGTGATGACAGCTGAAGTGCCGAGAGCCTGAGAGGATGGATGAGGGGGAAGGCGATTGGCAGGAAAGCGTGGAAGCGTGCCACCTGGCAGTGCGAGAGTTCTACGGGAGAGGGGGAGCGCCGCCACCAGCTGGCCCGCGGGGGAAGCCCTCAGCGTTCCGTGGTGGCAAACTTGTGGCGGAGCTCCGCCGAGCTGGGGTTGTGGCCAGCACCGCTGAGGGGGATGCCAGCGTGACAATTGAATGCGGAACGATGACGGGGAAGCTAGATCTGGTCAACATGCGAATGACGTGCAGCACGGGGGAGGCGGTGACGTTGAGAAGGTTTGAGGAACTCGGAGGCAAACGCCGACACAGGTGGAAGGACACTTTCATGGTTGTGCAGCCGGGGCTGCCTCGGGAGCGCTGGCGCTCTATGAGCTGGTGGATAAAACACTGCCGCGACGGCGGCTGCCGGAGGGGAAGGGGGAGATAGGGCGGGTGGAGCAAGAGGAAGGGGCGGGTACCTCCGGGGTGCCCACAGCTCCTGGGCAGGAGGCGCAGGCAGTGGCGGCTCTCGAGCTCGCTGTGGCAAAGCTCCCGGCGGCGGCATCCACTGGCGGCGCTGGTACGGAGCAGCGCGGTGGCGGCGGCGCAGGCGGCCGCTTGGTGGAGGTGACAGTGGCGCACCAGGGGGCTGGCCAAAGGCAAGGGCAGAAGATGCAAAGCCTGAACAGAAAACAGGCAGTGGCAGGTGCCCGGCAGCGAGGACGCCCCCGCAAGAAACCCGTGGCCAGCAGCCGGTACTGCGGTGTGTCATGGAGCAAGGGGCAGGGAAGGTGGCTTGCCCAGCTTCACTCCTACGCCCAGCCACGAGTGCAAGTGGGGGATGGAGTGGCGCGGCGCTATTGGGCAGCCTATTTTGATGACGAGGGGGAGGCTGCAAGGCAGTATGACCGGGTGGCGCGGCTAACTCTCGGCGCGGCGGCCCACCTGAACTTCCCAGGGGCAGTTGAGGCCGAGGAGGCTGAGGGGGCGGTGAGGACCGAGGAGAGCACGGAGGCCGGGGAGGCCGGGGAGGCAGCAGCCGAGGCCACGGAGTCCCACAAGCGCGGAGGGGGCAACACGGCATCCGATACAGCACGCCCAGCAAAACGTATGCGACAGGCAGCGGCGGCAAGAGTGACGACGGCGGCGGCTACCCCGGAGGCAGTGGCAGGGGCACGGGCGGTTGCGGCGGCTTCCCGGCAGGGAGGAACCCCCCGCAAGAAATCCGGGGTCAGCAGCCGGTACCGCGGTGTGTCATGGAGCAAGGGGCAGGGAAGATGGTTTGCCCAGCTTCACTCAAAAGGAGGCCCTTGGGCCCAGCCACGAGTGCAAGTGGGGGACGGAGTGGCGCGGCGCTATTGGGGAGCCTATTTTGATGACGAGGGGGAGGCCGCAAGGCAGTATGACCGGGTGGCGCGGCTAACTCTCGGCGCGGCGGCCCACCTGAACTTCCCAGGGACAGCTGAGGCCGAGGAGGCTGAGGGGGCGGTGAGGACCGAGGAGAGCACGGAGGCCGGGGAGGCCGGGGAGGCAGCAGCCGAGGCCACGGAGTCCCACAACCGCGGAGGGGGCAACACGGCATCCGATACAGCACGCCCAGCAAAACGTATGCAACAGGCAGCGGCGGCAAGAGTGACGACGGCGGCGGCTACCCCGGAGGCAGTGGCAGGGGCACGGGCGGTTGCGGCGGCTTCCCGGCAGCGAGGACGCCCCCGCAAGCAATCCGGTGCCAGCAGCCGGTACCGTGGTGTGTCATGGAGCAAGGGGCAGGGAAGATGGCTTGCCCAGTTTAGTTCCATAAGAGGCGTTCAGGCCCAGCCACGAGTGCAAGTGCGGGATGGAGTGGCGCGGCGCTGTTGGACAGCCTTTTTTGATGACGAGGGGGAGGCTGCAAGGCAGTATGACCGGGTGGCGCGGCTAACTCTCGGCGCGGCGGCCCACCTGAACTTCCCAGGGACAGCTGAGGCCGAGGAGGCTGAGGGGGCGGTGAGGATCGAGGAGAGCACGGAGGCCGGGGAGGCCGGGGAGGCAGCAGCCGAGGCCACGGAGTCCCACAAGCGCGGAGGGGGCAACACGGCATCCGATACAGCACGCCCAGCAAAACGTATGCGACAGGCAGCGGCGGCAAGAGTGACGACGGCGGCGGCTACCCCGGAGGCAGCAAGCACGGGAGGTCGCCACACCGGGCGCATGAGCAAACAGGTGTCGGAGTCACCGTCCAAGCTGTCCGGTGTGCAGCCATGCTTCCGGGCTGTGGTAGCAGCCCCGGAGGCGGGAGAGGCGGCGGGCACTGCGCAGTGCCACTCCCGGCGTACGAGCGAAGGTCTGCTGGAGCCAAAGCCCGAGCCAGCCAGCGTCGAGCTCTGTGCGTTGGATCGTTGCAGAATCGATGATACTCGCAGAAGTGCAGATGGGGGAGTGAGGTGCCACAAGGGGGAGCGGGCAGAGGGAGCTCCGGCGCCTGCGGATCTGGTTGGGTGCCTTGTGGCGTGCTATTGGGACACGTATGCGTGCTGGTTTCTGGGTGTGTCCCGTCCCTTGGGCTAACCGATGCCTTCGAGCGTTGACTTGGCCACTGCTTGTCCGTCAAGCAGCGCATGTTGTCTGTGGTGTTGGCGCTCTGTGCTGATTCAGTTAATGCTTGTGTTGCTTGTGATGTGCCTGCGTGGCTGACGGGCAGCGGATGTCCCGGCGCATTTCCAGCTCACGTGGAGGCCTACCTTCCCCAAAAGAAGATGCACCAGGTGACTGCTCCGCGGCCTGCATGTGTCCTCTCCGCGGTCGTGGGGTAAGGGCCGCCACCTTGGCATTGCGTCGAGCCGTGGGTCGCTCAGACTGCAAGGCCACTGCTTCACGGTGTGTTGCGAGGGTGTCATTCGGTGGTCATTTGGTAGGTGTGATACTACATCGAGTATCGGAGGTTTGAGTGGTGAGATTCCCAACTGACATTTGCGGGCTCAAGTATGTTGCGGCAGGTGTGCTGCTAGAGTAGTCAGAGTATCGGGGTCAGGGGGCGATGGAGGTCTCCCACTAACAAATTGGGAACTGCGTGTACTATGGCAGGTGTGCTATCACGATGAGGAGCGGGAGAAAATCGAACTGCCTGACGAGACGGTGCTGTTCGTGGAGGAAATGCCGTCCGCTGCAGATCTCACTCTGGAAGGGCGCGCTGTGCTAGTACACACGTGCGATGTAGACTGGTGCTCCGGCACCATTTTGAAGCGGATCCCGGCGAGTGACTCGGAGGGAGACCACACATTCCGCATCCGGTATCGAGACGCGGATAAAGGAATTCGCACACGTCTATTCCGTTTGTCGGAGTACAGCAGCGCACGGGATGCGCCTGTGGGTAGTTGGGTGGTCACCCGTCGTACGGCTGATGGCTCATGATACTGTGACGCCACATGTCACTGACAGGTGAAAGTTGTGGGCGTGCGTCTGGTGACCCTGAGATGTAACTAGCAAGTGGGCTGTTACGTGAGAGGCCTCGGCTGCCCGCGTGTGCATCCCATGGATTGCAATTTAGTAAATAATCAGTAGCTGGCAATCGATACTCGAGAAGCACACAATCGCGAGGTTATGCTCAAAGTGCTACTCCAGGCTCTCTGAATACCACATTCTGTTATACACCAAAAATGCCCAGGCGTTCCTTTTGTACTTGAGAGACAGCCACCCAGAAAATGTAATGGTGAGCCCATACTGCAGAATTATATTGGCCATGTGGTGCTACGGTGTTGGGGAACTATAGTTGCGGCCTTTGATCGCACGGGGTTTGTTTCAGTTTGTGGGTAGGGAACCACGGAATATCGCAATCTGCGCGTAGGCAAATTATTTAACACCACAGTGCGTGTAGATAAATGATGAAATTTCCGTATTTCCACATTTCCGTAGGGACACAATGCCAATGCTTTATCTCGACCCATCGTCGATCCCGTGATTATGCCCACCACCCCTCATGAGTGGCATTGGCATTGTGTGTGTGTGTATACGGAAATTTGGGCATATTGCATCATTTGTCAACGGGTATTCTGGATATGTAATAACATATGCCTACGCACATGTTGGTATTAGATAATTTGCCTACGCGCAAATTGTGATATTCCTCGTTGCCTTTCGTTGTGCAAATTGAAATAAACCAATATAACAGATCCCCAAAGTTGTCGTTGTGATGCAAAGACTTTTTAGAGAAATACATTGGACGGAGTAGTCACAATAATAATAGAGAGACTCGGCAGGTAATAAAAAGCAATGAACACCATATATCTGTCATGTAAGTTTCCCCGTAGGGTCCATGATTATCATGTGCCCATGCACCCATATGCCATGCCAGCATATTTGCAATGAGAGCACATTCACGTTTGGGTCTGTGTGTATGCGAAAGTCATCTATTTCGCCGGGAATCTGTAGAGCCGCGTATGCGTAGTAAAACATCGGTACTTATTTTATGTCGAAAGGAAGACCATATCTGTGGTAGCTCTGTCATAGACATGTCCACAATGACGAAACACCATTAAAATTAAACAATAACTTAGGCCCCTGAAAGTGTAGCCGAATGCAAAACCGAGCCTACCCTGCAACCTAGTTGCCAAAGTCGTCGCCCGGGGGCTACTTTGTAGTCGCGCGAGAAAATCGTGGGCTCTCGCCGCGGGGCAAAATCGGGTGTCGAACCTCCATCGTTCGCATCCACGCGCGACACGCACGCGCCCCGGCTCCCCCCTCTCCCCGCACTCGCCTCGCGGTAGTGCGCGTGCCATAGGGGGGTTGAACGAGGCAGCGCCTGCCGAGCGAGGCCACCGTCACGACAGCTGCTGTTTTTCACTACCTTTTTCCTTGGGCCGAAAAACTTAGCCAATTTCGAGCTCTATTGACATTGACTTGCTCGCGTGCCTCGTGACACCAGTATGAGTACAAACCAACTTAGCTCACAGTGTCACATTGCGTGCCACTCGCGCGGTTGACGCGAGTTGACGTGCAGTACACTGTGAGCTATGCTGCTGGTAGTCGCGTTGCTACTCGCGCCACCCAAACACTCGGACGTGAAGGCAGTCTTTTCTTGAGCGGAGCTGGCCTCACAAACGACGGTACTTCGCCAGAGACATAATTATCCAGGGAGACCTTGCTGTTGGGCAGGAATGCCCTGGAATCCCAGGGAATTAGTGCAGTGCACAAAATGCCCGCTGAAAATTCACAGAGATGGTATGGCCACGCACTTGAAGAGACACCAAAAAAAAAATCAGGAAGCTGGTAGCATAGAAACATTATTTCGAAGGCATGCGGGCACACCCGACGAAGATGCCTGCAGACCTATTTCCCCGCAATCTAGCGTGCCGCATCTCTTCAAACATCAGCGGTGGGATCAGCGGTGGGATCAGCGGCGGGAACGGCATGGGAACGCCGGTGCGTTTTCTTCAGCCTATTTTTTTGGCATCTCTCGTGTCTGGTCTATCCCACAAGATGGCCGACTGCTCACTACGTTTGGCGAATAGCACTTTTAAAATGTGGTTTGCCAACGCTGAATTACTCCTTTTCGTGGTTTGTCGTTATGTTGGCAGCGAAGGCAGTCGGCTGTCACACTCACGCGGCGGCTGTGGCGCAGGGCATCCTTTGCAGGCTGCGATTTTTCAGTTTCTTGTTTAACTTTTCTTAAGGTACTTTCTCCATAGCCATCGACTGTGTCACAAGGCTGGGTATGCCGGCGCCCGGCGCCGGGCCCGGGTCACAGCCTGCACCGCGCGGAGGTACTCGAAGCCGGCCACCTGGCGTTCTCACAACATGAATGCTCGCTATCATCAGGTGATGGGTTTGCACTCGCACACAACAGGTTTGCAGTTCGCATGTATAGCCATATGAGGGGCTGCAGTCTCAGCGGGATACCCCCGCTGAGCTCAGGTTCAACTCCTGACAGCCCCGTCTTGGGTACACACCTGACTGCGCAGTGCGCAGTCAAGTGTGTGCCCGAGACTTCGGTCTAAAGACCCGAAAAGCATGTGCGGCATCGCACTGCACAGTGTAGCACAATAGGGCTATGTCCTACATGGCATGGCACGGTGCAGCACCAGACTGCCAAGCATAGCACGCACCCACGCACACAGCAATGGCATACCACAGCAACGGCAAAGCACAGCAACCGCAGGTGTAGGGCTTGTGCGCAGGGGTCCGCAGCGCACAGATGTGAAGGGAATTAGGGGCTGCAATCTTAGCGGGATGTCCCCGCTGAGCTCAGCCTGAGAGCGAGGTTCAACTCCTGACAGCCCCGTCTCGGGCGCACACTTGACTGCGCAGAGAGCGCATCAATATATATAACTAGCTCACTGCATATCACCGCATCCCTGCATTTACATATCACAAATGCGATGCACATGTGTACGCCGGAGCGTTGCATATGCGTACCGCCGGAGCGTTGCATGATTGTGTATGCCACAAACACACAATACAATACGTAAGCACATGGTGGGTTTTGGGATTTTTGCTGACATTTTGTGAAACACCCCACTTACTGGGATATCCTCGTGGGATACTATCAGGTGGGCAAACACAGTGGAAGGGCTATCCAAGCTCTAGATATAGATAAGTGATAAAAGTCAAAGATAGTGAATACGGTGAAGTCTATATACCCACTAAACCCTAACCCGATGGGTCGGAACGTGACACGTGCGATACGGACCGTCGGATCAGATCGAACTAATCACACAGTCTGAGATGGACTAGGGGTCTAGCCGAGGCCTGCACCGGGACTCCCGGTCAGGGCTGTCGGGTGCAAAACGGCTAAATCCCAGTACACCACCTCCATCGAGGAGTGGTGTGCCAGAAAGTGAGATATGCAAATACATGATATGCATAAAGTCCGATGACGAAACATACTGTGCAATTCTGAGAATCCTAGCAGTGGCTGCATAGCCGACGGAAACTACAGTGAATAACTGCAACAGTCAAAACGAATCTGCAATCTGAAATCTACAGATGCACCACAGCTGAAAAAGCAAAATCTGCCAAATACTACGGTGACTAACAAAGCTGTGTCGGTGCAATGGTCCCCCTGCCTGTCACCCGAGCACACATAGGTCACACGAGGCCTGCTGCCACCGTGTGCCCGCAGAACAACTAGTACTCGTACTCGTCCTCGTAGTCACCCAGCACCGCTGCCTCCTCGCAATCTTCTGCCACGTCGAACGGCGGGTTGCCGTACACGTGAGCACCACCAGCTGCCAGTGCACCACCATCTGCAGCTGCACCACCATCTGACGGCAATACGTCACGAATACGTGCCGTGAGCACGTCTACCGCCTCCTGTAGCCTGTGCTCCCAGCCGTCGATATCGTGCATCCCGAACGTCACCTCGACCGGCTCCGGGTAGAACCACACCCGGCCGTGCTCGTCCGTGAAAAACTCTTCTGCCAAATGAGCCGCTCCGCCTCCAGCCGGCCCCAGCTCTCCTGTGCCCCGCGGTGCTCCCGCCACACACACGAACATGCCAAGCATGCACACGGTCCACATCAGCCGCTGGCTGGCACCGAAAGGCGGGGCCCCAAGCCCACCGGCTGAGCGGCCGCACCACGGCACCGTGCAGGCACCACCGCCTGCTCCTCAATCTTCTTCTTCTCGTCGTTGGGCTGCCACCCCGCCGGCATGAACAGCTCCTCCATATCACCGGGCTGAGCCGCAAGTGCCGCCGTCACACCCCGCTCCCGAGCCGCAAGGGACTCCTGCACCGCCCGCTCGCGGGCATCCGCCTGCTGGCGAATAGCACTCTCGACGTTCCGCAGCCGCTCAGTCTCCGCAACACCGTCGTCAACGACCGTGATCGAACCGCCGAACTCACCCGTAGGCTCTGTCACGAGCACCGTGGGCTCCCGCACAACGGCATCCGCACCACCGTGCTGTGCCACCGCAAGCATGCTCCCGGGATGCTCCACACCGTCGTCACTGAGTGCGTCCGCACACGTGAATGCGTGCATGCTCTGCTCCTGTGCACCCACCGCGTGCACACCACCAGGTCCAGGGCACTTGTGGCTGGACACTCACGTGTGTGAAGCTCACTCCGCACCTTGCCGCTGCGGCATCCACCTCCTGTGATAGCCGCACCAGCTCCGGGTCTCGTAGATCCCGCTCGCCCGCGTCTGCCTGCCCGTCAACGGCAAAGCCGTAGGCGGACAGGTCAAATCCTCCAGCCAGCTCCCCACTGAGAACCTCCGGAGCACCGTAGGCCTCCGCTGCTGCCGCGAACGCCTCTGCCCCCTCGCCAGCCGCCTGCTGAAACCGAAACGCCAACGCCGCGTTTTCGGAATCCTCCTTCGTCACCTCCGCTGCCGGCTGGCAATATGCCGCAGCCGTGCCAGGAGTGTGTCGACGCCCTCCAAGCACACAATCCTTCCAAAGATGGTACAACTTCTTTCCACCCACACTGCACTTGTTGCAGAGAGGCAGAGCCTTCTTGTTGCTCACGTCGAATCCCACCGTGGGCGCAACACCGTTGCGAAATCCCGCCAGCCCGCCCCGCTGCCGTTTCGCCGCCTGTGTCACCGCTGAGTGCCCACCGGTAGACTTAACGTATGCTTCGACATACTTAAGTCGCTCCAAAATCTGCCGCAGCAGCTTCTGGTTCTCGTCGAATGCGCTCTCGTCGTTTCCGCCCGGTTCTTCTGTCGCCACCAACGCGCCCGTGACACCGCCCGTGCCACCTGGCGCGAATGACGCACCATACACTCGCTGCTGCCGTGTCGCCCACGAGATGTAGACTGCGGTAATCTGGTGGACAAGTTCCCGCAGGCTGACCTTAGCAAGGTCTGCCTCCAACGGGTACTTGTCCAACAACGCACGGTAGAACTCCGTGTCGAGGCGCTCCACCATAGCCTGCTTGCGCGAATCTTCGTCAGGAAACCACCCAGGTGTGGTGTTTTCCTTGACCAAGCGGTGCTCCAGCGTGAGCGCCTTGCGCGGATCCACCTTCGCCTCGTAGCGTATGGCCATGTACTCCTCCATGTGGGAGGTCATTAGGCCAACGGGAATGCACCCCTTGGCCAAGTCGATCAACGCACGACGCCCATCGCGCGCAGATGCATCCCGCGCGCCCTCCAGGAACATCTCCGCAGCCGAACCATCAGCTACGATATGCGATAGCGTGTCGTAGAGCACCCCGTTGATAGCCGGGTGCACCTCGCGAGCGGTATTGGACAAGTCAAACACGTCCAAATCCAAACCATTCGCGTCGAAGTCGTTCTTCAACGCCGTGATAATCTTGGCGAGCTTGCCAGAATCATCCTCAGCGAAGAAGCGCACGCTCTCACCCCCAAGCGCGTACTTGGACACCGCCTTCGCCCATTTGCGGTGGCGTGCCTCCTTGAGGACATCTCGTGCCCTCTCTGCCTGCTCGATGAACTTCGCGCGTGCTGCTACTAACCCAACAGGGTCGTTTTCAGCTGCTGGAGTCGGAGCCGGCACTGGTGGTGTCTGCGGGGTAGGCGAATCCCGCACGGAATTTGGCAGTCGCACTACCTTGTCTATTTGCGACTGTTTGAAGAGCTGTTTGCTCCTCTTGGAGCGCGTAGTGTACTGTGAGCCACTCATCAACTAGAATGCCTGTGTCTCAGGCGTGGGGGCAAGGAAAATGTAACGAAGTAGTGCCAGCGGTGAGTGATAGCAGCGAAGATGGAGGGCGCAAAGGAAACACCAGGATGATCGGACACAAAGCGACACTCGTAGATGTGGACCAAGGCACCGTCGCAGGTCACTAGAAAGGCGCGTAAGTAGCTAATTTTCGCGGAATTCCCCCAGCACGCAATAACACACCCGAAGTCGAAATAGTCGCCCCAGCCCCTCGCACAGCTCCAATCCCTAATTTCACTCAACCACTTACATAGCAACACTTCGTTAATCTCCCATAGGGCGCCCCCACGCCCGAGGACACCGGCTTGTTTAGCCAATCATCCCCTTAAGCAGAGGAAGAAACGTGGAATGGGTCCACGACCTACTGGGATATCCTCGTGGGATACTATCAGGTGGGCAAGCACAGTGGAAGGGCTATCCAAGCTCTAGATATAGATAAGTGAATACGGTGAAGTCTATATACCCACTAAACCCTAACCCGATGGGTCGGAACGTGACACGTGCGGTACGGACCGTCGGATCAGATCGAACTAATCACACAGTCTGAGATGGACTAGGGGTCTAGCCGAGGCCTGCACCGGGACTCCCGGTCAGGGCTGTCGGGTGCAAAACGGCTAAATCCCAGTACCACTTTATACAGATTTTTTAGATACACTGTGGGATGAGCTGAGTTCAAAATTAATGACACTTGTCATGTTTGTCATGTGGTATTGTTCGGTCATCTGTTTTTATATTTGATGACATTGAATTCAGCATTTCGATGAGCTGAGTTCAAAATTAATGACACGTGTCATGTTTGTCATATGGTATCGTTCGGTCATCTGTTTGTACATTGGATGACATTGAATTCAGCATTTCGACTATTGACCTTTTGATAAGATCTTATCCAAAATGAGTCAGCTTTGATTACATTGCACATGTTTATCTTCTGAAAGGATTTGTGCAACTATTTTGGGTGTGTGGAAAATGTTCAGTTTCACTTTTGCAAACGTTCCGTAAGCGTACTACCAGCGTCCCAAGTGCTGGTCAGATTTGCATCTGAACAATTTTACATACAACGTATATACTTTAGTTTACACATTTTACTTTTATGTATGTATATATTTGCTTGTATATATGCTTGATCGCTTGGGGACTTTGTGAACTTCCATCAAAGGTGTCTACACACAGGTGTGCCCACCCATCACATTTATGGAAATGAACGGGATGTCATCCCTCCATGTTTGTGTTTAGTTGAAATTTTATATCTTTTATCCCCCCGCGGTGGTTGATACCGTCCTGAAGTCTTCCCGGGCCCAATTTTGGGTGCCCCTGTTTCACGTTGCGTGCCCGTAAGTACCGTGGCAGGGTGTATACAAAACAATACATAAGCATATCACTAAAGCATTGCATATGCATATCACCTGCGCAGTGCATCGGCATATCACTTCAACACCGCATCTGCATATCACAAATGCAACATATCCGCGTATATATATTGATAATCAACCATGCGCCGGAGCCAAGGATATGGCCTGAGCATTTTAAATATAACATGGTGCACCCACTATACAGCGGGCCCCGGAAAACATCGGGACGCATACATCCTGCGTGAAGGGGTTCCAACGTCCCCGATGTGTACGAAACGTGTTGACTCACATGACCAGTATCATGCTTCATGTGCGTCGCTGAGGTATCCTTACAATGCCACCATACGATCCATGAACATAATATGGTCACAAATGATGTGCCATGGGCTATGATATAATATCACATACCGTCGAGCGTGGGCGAACCGCGCGCGCTATATAATGGCAACGTTGCATGGTGTGAATGGCGACGCGCCGGATGCATGTATACATGGCATGCGCATCGTTGTGTAATATATGTAACCTGCACAGCAGTATATCAATCTAGGCCGACGAAGACTCTCTCTTTCGCCCGTTACTGTATCCGCCCGATGAGACGTTCGCGCTAGAATACTACGATAATGATTGGCACCAAACGATTTTGTTGAGCAATTAGACTTGTGCAAAGAGCACACGCATCATGATTGATGTAGTAGAACGTCCATACGATACGACCGTACGAGGTGGCATTGTACTGACGAGGAACGGCAATTGTCGTCTCGTCGTCGTGAGCGTGAGCAAATATTGTCACACACATCGTCATGTCGATGACATGACTGCTCAGCAGTCGTCCCCAAATGAAATGATCACTGGTGACGCCGTTTATGATTGTGTCATCCATACACCATCGTACTAATGACAATGACCTCGTTATATATATGTGTGTGTGTGTGTGTGTGTGTACGATACCAACGGAATATTCCTTTTATTTCAATATCGTTAATCATTTCATTAAGGAATCGATGGTTTTTCGAAAAGGAATATTCCTTTTTTCGGAGCGGCGCCTCGCGGCGGGCAGTTTAACTCGCTCCGCTCGCGCTCCGCTACGCTCGCACTCGCTCCGCTCGCACCTGCGGTTGCCGCCGGCTTTGCCACTATTACACCTAGGACCTGCAACCGTCTTCATCTATCCATAACGCCTGCAAATCCCGTGCCCGATGCGAGCCACAGTAATCTGCTGCATGAAATGCATCGAAAAGCTCCTTGCGCTCTACGCCGCATCTGCCTGCGCCGGACGTATCAGTCGGAGAACGCCCGCGCACTGCATGCTACCCAACGCCGCCAAATGGCATCACGACAAACAGCACCAGAACGTCCACGGGCACATACATCGCATGCAAAGGGTAACAAACGGGTTTTGTCGATGATACAAAAACAAATGCCATAGATCTATGTTTGACCATGGTTCTGTATCACTTATTAGGGAGGTTGATACTACAAAAATTGATAAGAAAAAGAGCTAGTTATCGGATGCGTAGGGGGCGACACGAGTATTATTGAGGCGAGTCAGCGCCACGATGATAGCCGTATCACACCCGTATCAACCTCGGATGAGCAACCGATAACTAGCTTATCGCTTTTTACAGAAAACGCGTTGTGCCACGTCGGGAAAATCGTTTATTTATCGGTACCACGTCACTTTAATAGCAATGCCACGTCACTTCATTGCGAAATGTACCCCTGCAATCGAAATGGTGCCATCGATGCAGCGTTTCATAAATTATATGTCACCCTCCGATCAAAGTTATTAGATCGAAAGCACAGGATTTTGATTCGATTCGAACCGAGCTCAGCAAACTTTCAAAATTTACCGCAGGAATGCATACAATGATTCAAATTCAAATTCATTCAATTTCGTTGACTCGCTGAAACATATATTCGTGGTTCATCCGATGAAGTTCATTATCACAACAATGCCCCTTGCTGTTGCAGCACGTGCGACTCCTCCATCCATGTACCTTTTACTTCGTGCTGCTTGGCTGCTTCTGCGCTGCAGGTTGCAGCACTGATATTTGCTTGCTTGTGATTGTTTGTTTTTGTCCGGAAATTTAAACTTTCCAGTCAGATGTGCGTTCAAGGTAGCGCGACGTTGTCTTTTGCTGACGATGCGCACAGCCTTTCGGTTCTGACGCTGCATGTTTCCTGTTGTCGCTTTCAAAATTTTCACCATCATCTCTCCTGTTGTTCGCGACATTCAATTTAATTCATGTTTCCCTGAAGATGGGGCTCTCGGAACAGGTAATATTTGGCATTCCCGTTTGACGGCGAACTGCTTGTCGACCGCGGATAATCGAATGTGCGCTGCTGCGACAAGGCACTGCTGTGCACCCCGCGCGTGTTCCATCAGGTCTTAACTTTGCGACGTTGTCTGAGGATCTAACTTCTCTGTGCGGGTTTCTTTTCCGTTATTTGCCATACAATACCTATGACCTCCTGTAGTGGACCTGGCCGTAATGTGGGCGTCAGATCCGGTGCTCCGTGTATTACTGTTTTTCTATCCTTTTGCAGGTTCCCGTCCTTGCCGCCACTGCTGGGCTCTACTAGCGAGGCAAGGCTGTGCGAATTGTTACAGCTTGCCTCGGGGTGAAACGCAACCCTGTTCGTGTACGCGAGCTGCGTCACACCCCCGAGATTTGTTCACTTCATTTGTCCTGTTGAAAGTGTTCATTTTGCCATGTCATTCCCACATTTTTGTCTTCAGCCCGTTCAGGTTTATACTACAATCCGCCCCATACGTAATATCGTTCAAAATGTCGACAATATTCTTGGCCATGATGTGCACATTTTGGCGGCTGTTTTGGTCTCCTTTCAGAAGGGTTCAAGAGATATGACTAGGAGGACCTGCACAGGGACTCCCGGTCAGGGCTGCCCGATCTAGGAAGTCTCTGCAGAAGGGGGCACACACCCGAGTAAAGATCAACGCATGCCGGCACCTCATAGGGACAACACACTTTCTCGCGGAGCTGCCGTGACGCGGGAAGAGTAATGAAATCGTGGATGGATGGCCGATGCGCCAACCAATCAAACGAATGCCATCAGCCTTCAACCATTGCGCCCACATTGGCAGCTCCCGTATACAGTACAGTGTGTGTATCTATAACAAACGGCAATATTGTAATTAAAAAACGTGCGACATCGATATTTTGCCGCGCGTGTCGAACAAATCAAATCCTATCAAAGAAAATGCGGGCAGAAGAACGCATGCAGACAAAAACAAATGACAAATGATACATATATCTAACGCCATGTCCGCAAAATCGAGTCGGTAAATGAAACAAAGACAACTTTATTATGGCAGGTCAAGTAGCGTTTGCCTAAACTAAGTATTTATTGTTACAGTACCCCTAAATCGACTAACAAAACGACAATGCCAGGGGTGTAAATCCTATTCAACATTTGATTTGACACTCCAGATCGGGCAACTACTCATCACGAACTTTTCAACATATAGGCTCCGAAATTTTCATCCGGGGCACCAGTTGCCACGTAAGGTTCTGTTTGTATGGCCATTGTGGGAGAACCAACACTTTTTTGCATGTTCTTGAAAAAACATAGAGTGAAAGCATGCGCTTTGAACACAACTCTCGGGCAATATGCGGGGGCAACCCTGCATGACAAAGAATTACGTTTACCCACAAATATTATACGAGGTCGGGCGAGAGTGATACGCAAAAGCGCAGGAAACAGGCCATGCCCCCACAGCAAACATACAGGCCCTACAGGACAGAGAGGGCAACCTGACTGTGGGCCATGATAATATTGCGAACGCCCTGGCGGACCACATGGCCCATTCGGCACCATACAGGATGGAGCACCGTAGCCTGCCCGACCAAAAACCCCTACCATGGGAGGACCCAACCCATAGGGAACGCCTCATAAAAGCACCAAGACCAGGCCCCACGGGACTGGACCTCACAATAAGCCGACAGGGCTACAGCAAGGCAGTACACACCCTGAATAACAACAAAGCGCACCGGGCCCCACCAGGACCCCGAATGAAATTCTCAAGTACATGCCAGAAGACTTCCATGACGCATTACATGCACTCATGCTGGAAATGTGGAATAGCAAGCACGTCCCCCTCATGTGGAAAAAGGGGACGTTCTGCTTCCACCACAAGAAAGGGGACGTGACCCTGCAGCAGAACTACCGGCCTATAGCCCTACTCGAGGGGGTGTTCAAGCTGTACACCTCGCAAATTGCGAACATGCTCTCCACATTCTGCGAAACGCAAGGAATACTAGCCCAGGCGCAAGAAGGCTCAAGGGAAAAAAGGAACACACTCCGGCAACTCACCAGGGTGACCAATGCGATAGAGGACGCGAATGTCTCAGGACGGGAACTACATGGTCTGTACGTGGACTTCGAAAATGCGTACGGCTCGGTGGACCACAGCAAACTACTACACACGATGCAATACCTTGGAATACCCGACGAACTCACACAAGTGGTGCGAGATGTCCTGGGCACGCAAAGCCACGACACCATGTCCATGTACACCAGGGTAGGTGGGGAAACCTCCTACAAAACGGTACAGGTGCAGAGAGGACTCCTCCAGGGGGACAGCATGAGCCCCCTCCTCTTCATAATATACCAGGAGCCGCTATTAAGATGGCTAGAGGTGGGGGACCATGGATACCAACACAAGTACGCAGCGGAACAGGAAAGACTGGGGCCTCTCAGAACAACAGCAGGAGCATTCGTCGATGACCTGCTCATACTATGCCCCACGATTTTCCACTTGAGAGCCCAGCTGCACAAACTACAGGCATTCTCACAGTGGAGCGAACTCAAAATTAACCTCACCAAGTCAGCCATAACCGGTATAAAAAATGGGGTCTCCATACCCGAGCAACTCCAAAAGGACCTCAAAATGCCGGGGGTGGACGGCAAACTAAGCCACTTCAAAATACTCAAGCCGGAAGACACATACAAATACCTGGGGGTACTGCTGGCATTCACCGGCAGATGGGACAGGGAGAAAGAAGCAGCCAAGGAAGAAATGAACCACAGAATACAAGCCCTACTGCGCTCCCCGCTAACGCCGGACCAAAAGGAATACTCTCTCCACTCTGCGATACTGGGGAAGTTCAGGTATGGACTGCACCTGGGACTCTATACGGCGGGCGAAATAGATGACTTCGACAAAATAATAGGCGGGGCCATAAAGAACATACAGGGCCTACCCCGCAACGGAACACCAAACATTTTCACCACGCAGGAAAAGGAACAATACGGCCTGGGCATGGTGCCACTCCAGGCGGTCTACGCCCAGTCGATTTGGAGCGGACTGCTAGAGGCCATGCACAGTGAAGAAGACAGAGGAGCTATACGGGGCCCGGCGTGGAGACAAATAAACCTGAGGTCACGGCTCAGGATGTCCCACGTCAGCAGGTCCACCAGAGGACTAGTGGAGTACCACTGCACAACGCGCAGGAACTGCACAGACCTAGACAAACTCTGGGGGGGGCACCAAACAAAACACAACACACTGAGGAAACTCAATGCCCTGCTCAGGTACAATATTACGCCCCAGGGAACGGAGGGGATGCTCGAACAGCTACAAACCCCAATACCGAAGATAATGGAACAACTACAGGGAGCGACCAGAAGAAAGTCTGACAAAGAGATGGAAGGAACCACTAGAAAAACAATGGCAGGCAAAATAATACATGGGGACCTGCCAGCACCCCCGGGATGGCAGGCGGTATGCACAGACCAAACAGCCGGACTCACAGTACCCAAGGACACGCCGACCGCAATAAATTTCACAACGTGCCTCAAACTATTCGCGCACTTCCCGGACCTAGTGCTCCTTACCACTCGAGATGGCCAACACGCGATTAGCCAAACGAACGTCAGAGAACAATGCACAGATGCAGCCCTCAAAGCCGACCGCTGTGCCATAGCAAAAGGCCTGGCACACCTGTACCCGTACTTGTGCGAGGCCCAGACTAGGGACATAGCGAAGCCGGGGGACTTCTACGACAGCCACAACAACCGGCGCCTCAAGCAACAGTACAGGAGCATGCCCTCGGAGGGACCACTGGACCCCCACACGATGAAAACCAACCTCCCTCGCCTCAGCCCGGAAGAGTTGCAGGCCAAAATGACGGAATGGGAGGCGAGAATGGTCCCCAGAGAGGAGATTCGCAGGCAGCTCTCCCTGCACCCACTTACAAAGATAAACGAGACGGAGATTACCAGTCCGGAACAGGAGTGGGAGAGGGAGGAACCACAAGACCTCCACACATGTCCACAAACTAAGTGGATAGACGAAATAGACCCCATGGTCGAGAAAATTGAAACAGGCTTTGAAAAGGGTCAAACGATAGACAAGCCGAAGGAGATTGTGGCAATGAGGACCCTACTCGTTGACCCAACTGACCCCCACTCCCTGGTGACGCAATATAGAACCCAGTGGAGGCACCCGGAGGGGAATGATTCCTACTCGTGGAGCACGAGGGAAACCATAACTGACTACCTAAAACTTGCCAAGAAAAGAGGCCAGGGTGCAACCACCTTCCCAACCCTGAAAAGAAGGCTACGCACAAGGGGCTCCCAGGTGACCCACCCCACAGGCCTCAGAGAAATACTGGCTGGAAGACCGCACCTGGGGGAAGCCTGGCCCTCACTACATGCGGGAAACCTTACCCTAGACCCGACGGAAACCAACCCGGAGCAGGACATTGTGGACGATAGGGAGCACCACTGCCAACTACGGCTGGAAGGGGGGCTAGCCCACAGCTACCACAGAAATGGAAAATACATAGGCACTCTCACGAAAGAAAAGCTCCTCAGATTACACGAAAGGTACACCCAGGCAGTGGGTACCACAGACCACCAAACCCCACACCAACGCACACTACGCACCGAAATGTGGGAAGACCATAAGATTCAGGTCTCCACGTTCGAGGAGGAAATAGGGCACCTCCTCATTAGATACTCAAGCAAAGAAGAAAAGGAGGAACGAAAAAAGAACCTACAAAACCACTGGACATTCCCTGCACAGATGCAACGGGCACTACAACAGGCATTCGGAATTACCACTGAACTATTTGCCTCACCCCTCAATGTTCACCACAACACCACGACCTATTATGCCAAGTATGACAGAGACAAAGTGTTCGGAGCTAGAGGCTCAGCCTGGACAACGAACTGGATGAAGCTCGGGGCCTACCAGTTCAACCCGGAATACACACCACAGGACCTCAAAAAGGCACTGGACTTTGCCATTGCGGCCACCACCACCCATACCGCTGCTATCCACTTGTTCACATTCTTCACCTGGTTGGTGATGGTCAACGTGGGTTCCATGTTGCCCGAAATTACCCGGGTCATGAACTCCTCTCCAGCCACCCTGTTTACCTCCTGTTGTCCGATGGAGATCTTCGCGACGACTACGCCGTCTTCGTCGATCGGAGGATCCTCCACGTCGCTCACCTTTGTAGGCGGCGCTTTGGCCTCCGATCGTGCTCGCTTGGGGGATTGCCCCACGGGGAGCGCCCCCCCAAGCTGAACGTACTCCATGAAACCCTGCTGGCTGGGCTTTGTTTTCCACATGGCGCAGATTTCATGGTATTCTTTGTTTTGTCTTGCCAGGTTAGACATTTTTGTACTTGTTTAAATTGAAGCGAAAAAGAAATGTAGAGTTAGAGGTCTGCTTTTAAAAGTTTGACGGCGTTTTGTGAAACTTTCTTCAAGATCGCGACATAGCCATTGGCACCGTTTACACATTTCAACGGTAGCATGGTGGATTTCCGATTTTCCATTTTCGTTTCGATCCGCAACAGAAGGATCCTAGTCGTTCGATTAACGTGATCGCTAATCTTTCGACAGATCGACCATTGTTGGAGTCGAACTTCACCAATTGTACATCTTGTTTTCCGAATTTAGAAGGCGTCGTTCATTTTCGTTCAGATTTTTGGGAGAGGACCATACTGGGGAAATTATATATGCATTTATATATTTTTTTCATTCTTGGAATGGCATAGCATGTTTCGTGAGCCTTAAGACCGCCATCGTAGTACGTGCTACAACGCTGTAGCACATTTGTAGCAAATCCGTAGCGTTCCACAAATCGCTCACCATAGCAGATTCTGCTACGGCGTGCTACTGGCATGCTACAACGCTGTAGCAAATCTGTAGCAATTCCGTAGCGTTCCACAAATCGCTCACCATAGCAGTTTGTGCTACTTGCGTGCTACTCCGTGTTACATGTATGCTACGCCAGAACGTTTTTCATAATTAGATAGCACTCTTACTTTTGTTGATTTTTATTCGGGAATTTTTGGTAGACTAAACTGTGGGAATTTTGTGCAATTTTGTGGATTTTTTTTGGAAAAAAATATTCTTCGATCTGGATTTCCTTGCAGGTGTGGGTGCACAAGCTATTTTTTGCGGCGTGGTTGGTGTTCTTTTTCTGTGGCTCGACCTACATCAAGGTAAAATTCTTCATCTCTGCTGGAGCACGTATGTAGCATCTTCGTAGCACGTCCGTAGCATACTAAGCATGTGCTACGTCAAAAAACACGTATGTCGACACATCTTGGAAGCGCTGGAAAATCTTTTTGGGGTCACCCTGTGCGCCGGAGGCCCTGCTCAATTTTTTGGTTTTTTATGGGTTCTGGATGGGGTGTGATGGATCCGGATTTTGTAACACATTAGCATATGTGACCCACATGCTACATGTGCGTTATATGTGGTAGCACGTCCGTAGCACGTCCGTAGCATACTAACCATGTGCTACGTAAAAAAACACGTATGTCGACACATCTTGGAAGCGCTGGAAAATCTTTTTGGGGTCACCCTGTGCGCCGGAGGCCCTGCTCAATTTTTTGGTTTTTTATGGGTTCTGGATGGGGTGTGATGGATCCGGATTGTGTAACACATTAGCATATGTGACCCACATGCTACATGTGCGTTATATGTACCGCGTCGCTCCAGCCGTGGGTACACCATCGTGTACATCTGCATGTGCTGTCAGAACTGGCTAGACACATGCTGCTGCTGGTCGTGGAGGCCTTCCGTGTGACGGGGCTCCACCATGTCCTGAACGGGCTATGGTACGTGCCAATGTTGCGGATTGGGCTCGCCATGCTCGCCATGCACTTCGTACGCATGGTCGGTGCTCTGGGGTGCGTCCTAGTGGCTGTCGCCCACGTTGTGAACCATGGGTTGCCAGGCTCCTGCTTGGCTTGCAATGGAGGTACATTCGCCACGCTCAGAGAGCAGATGAACCGCGCGCTGGTGATAGTGCAGCAGGTCTCTGCGGCGGGTCCTGCCGCGCTGGCAGCTGTCCCTCGACGCATGCAGCGGCCGCGTTTCGCCGCCCGTCTGCGGCGCTTACAACTCACAGCCGCTTACTACCGGGTGGCCCGTTACGCCTACGTGGCATCAGTCTTGGCATTAGTGATCTACGTGTCTGCAGGAGGAGGCTTGGGTCGTATACAAGGGGGGTGGAGGATGCTGACTTGCATACTGACCCTTCACCCTCCAGCCAAACCAATGGGGATCAGCAGAATTTTGAAACTTTTGCTGTTGCTTATAGTTGCTGCTTGGGTGGCCGCTGTGGCCCCTGGGGGGTTTCAAAGCGTGCCTTCAGTGGGCTCGTGCTCGACCTCGCCGCGCAGGTCTTTCAGGACCACCTGGGAGGACCAGAGGTCCTCACGCCAATGGGACACTGGATGGAAGGCCATGGTGGCAGAACAAGATGAGGTGCTTCCACACACAGTGCTGGACACGTTACAGCCAGGGGGCACGACCAGAGTCACCAAGGACGAGGCCGCGTGGCTGGACACCGAGCTCAATGCCACCTTTGGAGGACATCCCGACTTCACTGAGGAGAACTGGGAGGAGATGCGCAACGTGGTGAGGAGATGCAGCTATTGCTTCGCCAACAAACCGCAGGACATCCAAGGCTACCATGGAGGAGCGGCGCATGCGACCTTCGCCATCCCGTTCAAGGACGAGACTAAGGTGGCCTACCAGCGACCAAGGAAGTACAGCCCAGGGGAACAGGAGATCATCGACCTGCACTGCAAGGAGCTGTTGGAGTATGGCTTCATCGAGCCGGCTTCGCAGCACTGCAGACACGCCAGCAACGTGGTGGTCGCAGGGAAGAAGGACCACGACACCGGACAGTGGACCTCGACGAGATTCTGCGTCGACCTCCGCAACACGAACCGGCTGTCGCTGAAGGACAACACGCTGCCTCACCGTCCAGAAGAGCTCTACCAGCGCGTGGCCAAAGCCAAGTTCAAGACTACTCTGGACGCGACCAAGGCGTTCCACCAGATCCCTATGACCACCGAGGAGGACAGGGACAAGACAGCGTTCTGGTGGGGCAACCAGCTTTATCGTTACACTTCCATGCCATTTGGAGCAGCTGGAGCGACCGCTGCCTTCATCAGGATCATGGACTACGAGTTGCGCCACCTGCAGCATTGTACGGTGGCGTACGTCGATGACGTGTGCATATACTCAGACACCGCTGAGCAGCACATCAAGGATGTAGAAGCTGTGCTTCGCACCTTGGGGGATGCAGGGATTCGCCTGCATTCGGGCAAGTCGACCTTCGGGTCAGCCACCGTGGACTTCTTGGGCTACCGCATTGGTTACAACACCATTGGTGCGCAGGACATCAAGTGCAAGGCCATCCAAGAGCTGCCCAAGCCCGAGGACAAGACTGGGGTACGCTCCATCCTTGGACTCATGAACTACTACAAGGGCTTGGTGGGGGAGCCCATGGGACCCAACTACTCAGAGATGGCACGACCACTGAACGACCTGCTCAGGAAGGATGTTCGGGGGTGCTCTGTAAGGGCTTCTATGTCTATTTAACAATACAGGGAACCTAGTTCAAGCCTGCAAGGAGATATGTATAGCTGTAAGCCTGATACAAATATGTGAATCGGATCTTTCTTAATAATGTCGAAGTTACAAACAACCAGGTGTGGCTGTTAACAGTAACTAATTTCAAACTGACACATTGAGCCTCTCGGCTTGCTTTATGCCATGGTCTCCGATCTCGAGCTTCGAACACAACTCGATGTCGACTTCATGAGAACTCGATCTGTCACATCATAGAATCTGCCGACTAGCACAGTTTCATTATCAATCATTCCAGGTCACTTCATATCACTCTGAATAATTATAACTGTGCTGACTTGGCAATATTGGAGGTCTACCAGCTTTCCCTCCAATTTCTCTGACTGCTGGTTTTCCCACCAAAACTCACTTTCGGGTCAGGCATTTCTGTCAGTCATTTCTGTCAGACCCTCTTGTCATCTGGTCACATAAATGCCTGTCACTGATGACTGTCATAGTACCCGTCACTCGTAACTCTGACGCGTCTGTCATTCTGTCTCGTGACTTACCCTAGCACAACTCTCCCCCCCTTTTAAGCACGCGCTTACGTCCTCGCTAGCGTTAGTGTTCGCCTGTATTTACATTGTCTGGGGATCAACAAACATGCATAGTGATGCTGGCTTCTAAGCCTCGGGTTCTCGGGTCCCGTGCCCCTCAGTCCTTGGGTCTGAGTTCCCCTGGCTTCTAAGCCTTGGGTTCTTGGGTCCCGTGCCCCTCAGTCCTTGGGTCTGAGTCCCCTTCCGCGCTGGAGGTTTCCCGAGGTTCCGTCCCCGAATTACGCTGCCAACGCTTAAACGGTTCTGTCGCCCTGGTACTCCTTTCGCTCTGCGGGTCTTGCGCTGCTTTGCGCCCTGAGGGTTTTAGACCCCAGTATCTTGTTCCTGCATCGGGATCTCGTCCGTCTGTGCTGTCAGGGTGGCGATGAGGTCCATGACAGCTGCTGCACTTTCCTCGCTCATGCGCTTGCCCAACTTCAGTCCACAGAACAGATGGTGTAACAAGGTGCGGGGAATCGCGTATACTGCTTGCGCTGACCCCATGCCTCGTGATCTGGACGCTGAAACTCCTTCCTGCGATGTGTTCTCGTGCTTTCCCAGCACAGCTTTCGCGGGACATGGCGTTGCTTGGGTACACTGCAGCAGGGGTACTGATAGCACAGCGTTCGTCCAGATATGCGTAGGTTTCATGTAAGATGTCCCATACCTACAGTAGGAGACGGGGTGAGGATCGGGTAAACCCTTCATCACAGATCGCGTGTGCAGTCCTCGTAGAGCATCCCCAGCTGGGTTCTCAATGAAGTAGTATGCTGGATCGTAGTACTCGATGATCTGCCGTGTACGTTTCACTCGTCGATCAGCCAGTTCCAGATCTGGTACTCCTATAGTCTTGGCTTTGCTGTACTCCTTACATGGTGGGCTCGCCCAGATCACGTCGAAGTAGTGTCGGGGGTACAGCTTGTAGTTCCAGTGAAGAATATCCTCGGTGCATGTTGCTTGCCACTTGGGAAGAATGTCCACTGTCACCACTTCGCAGCCGTCGAACTGTCGTTGGAACTGTTGTTCTACCGACCCAGTCCCACAGAAGAGGACGAGGATCCTCACGGGATGTTGCACCGTGGAGAGATGCGGCTGGTAAACCTGACAGGCACCCTTACTGTAAACCTTCGGAGTGGGGGCTCTTATTGCCATGAGCTGAGCCCTCTGCTCCTGCTGCTGGCCGTGCGTCTCCCTACGCCTCTTTTCTGGAGCCCTCCTCTGCTTCTCCTCGTCGGCCTCAAAGGCTCTCAGGGGTTCCAGCCTGCCTCCCTTGCCCTCCAGGTCTTCTCGGGTCCGCCACCGGCTGTGACTGTGTGGTAATCCCTTCCACTTGGTCAACCACTCCTGTACTGACCCGCCAGTTTTTCCGCCTAGCTTTCTGAAACGCGTGCGAATGATACGTTCCACCTCGCGCTCCTTCTGCCCTTCTACCATTACTGGCGGTGGTGCCATCTCCTCCCGTCTACTGACAAAGTGCTCTGCGCCTGACTGTACTGGGCTGAGCCTGTCTGCAGTGAAAGTGTCATGCACCTTCCAGTGCGCGGGCAACTCCAGTCTGTACGCTGACGGGGCTCCTCGGTCCTGTACTGGCAGTTCCTGCTGTCGGTCGCTGTACAGACACTCTACTACTCGCAAAGGTCCGTGCCGCAATTTGCGCAGTTTGGGTTTCAAGCCCCTGTCACCGGGCAGCGTCAAGTGCTGTCCATCCACCCACACCTGATCATTCACCTTATACTGCTGGAGACGGTGTCGTGCATCAAACTGCTCTATCATACGCTGCTGAGCCAGTTGCAAACCTTCTCGTGCCGCCTGCAGCTGCTGCGCGAACTGCTTGGCCAACTGGTGAGCGGTACCCTGCTTGTCCGCTGCTGTGCGGCCTCCCTTCCTCCTCTTTGCGCCTCCCTCCAGGGCTGCGTCCATGAAGAGGTCCAGCTGGGTCGCTGGCGCATGTCCGTACACCAGTTCGAACGGTGAGAACCCCGTCACTGCTGACTTGGAGTCGTTGATGGCGTACTCCACTGGCGCCACCCACAGGTCCCAATCCTCCTGGTTCTCTGCCACGTAACAACGCAGCATGCGCTCCACGGTGTGGTTACTGCGCTCAGCCTGGCCGTCACTCTGCGGGTGATAAGGGGTGGTACTGGCTACCTTCACGCCCATCAGTCGCATGAACTCCTGAGTCAGAGCGTCTCGAAAGCGTGGGTCCCGGTCGCACACAATCTTCATCGGGGCTCCGTGCAGCCGCCACACTGCATCCATGAACATTCTGGTCACCACCTCCGCTGAGCTATCGTTATACGTCATTGGGACCACATGCACCATTTTACTCAGTTTACAAGTAAAGGTGGCGAAGGCATTCACACCTCTCTCTGTCGTGGGAAGCCCAGTAACAAAGTCTATACGCACCACTTCCCACAATCGACTAGGCACAGTGTGAGGCTGTAACAGGCCTGCTGGGTATCATTGACGCGGCTGAGTTTGCTGACAGGTTACACAAGTCTTCACCCATTCCGCTACGTCCAGGTCCATTCGCGGCCACCAGAATCGTCGTCTGACTCTGTCCAGGGTCTTGTCCCTCCCTGTGTGACCTGCTGCAGGTGCTTCATGAGCCTCCCTCAAGACCAGCTCTCTCAGAGGGGAATCGGGAGCTAAGACCACCTGGTAGCGCCCTTCCGCCACTCTCCAGATGATGTTGCCCACTAGTCGAAAATGCTCGGTGCGGTGATGCTGAGTGGCCAGTAGTTCCTGCTTCAGGGCTGAAAGGTACTCACTGCGCCTGTGCTCCGCTCGCAAGGCACGCAGAAACATGCCTGGTTCCACCACACCTGTCTGGTCCCTGATCTTGGCTGCTGCACCCTTGAGAGTCACCGCTGGTGATGCTGAGGGTCTTTCCCTTGGAGCTGTGATCTTTGTGAAGTGCTTTCTCTGCGGCTTAGCCAGCACTACCAAGACGGGCCACGGAATGGGCAACTCCTGCAAGGCTGTACGGTGTCCCCTTTCTTCGCCAGGAGAGACGAACATCCGGTTGGGCTCCCCCTGCTCGTTCACTCGGGGTATGGTCTCTGCAATCTCCATTCCATACTCTCGCAGCAAGGGCCGCCAGTCAGCCTGCGGGAAGTCAGGCAACAGAAACAGCGCGGCTGTGCTCTGGGGGGCGTGCCGAGCCTCTGAGGCGTAGTGCCTTAGAATGTCTGCTATGCTTACCTTGGAATCTGAGAAGGGAGGGTTACACCACACAACGCGATCCCTCCACTGTTCCTTCAGGCAATCTGTCCAGAACGTGTCCACTTGTCGGTTCTGCCCCATGAGGTCGCAGCATGCATCCACCTGGAACCGTCCACCCAACACTTTCGCGTATTTGGCTTGCAATCGACTAAACTCGGACTGAATCAGCTTCCAGTCCTGATTGTCTACCAGGGGTTCCCCTGGTTGCATCCTTGGTGTGGACTGCTGCTGTACCGCTGTTGGCTGCTGCTTCTCTGCTGGTCGCTGCTCATTCTGGGCTCGTGTCTGGACTCCTGCTATTGCTGGTAGCGCGGCCATCCTCTCCACTGTGACCATAGCGTCCAGCCATAAGTCCGGTGTTTCTGCCCACCAGAGACCGTTCAGCTGGGTTAGCTTACCGGTTACTTTGGGCTCACTGACCGGTGGGTACTCATCTTCCTCCTCATCCGACGAGCTGAGCTCTAAGTCCAGGGGTGAAGTGGGATCTTCCTCTTCTGCAACCTTCTTCAGGCCAGCCACCACGTTCTCCTCTTCTTCTGATTTCCCTTTAGCTCCCGCTGCTCTTCTGCCCTCCTCTGCAGATACCGGCTGGTCGGTGTTCGGGTCCACATACCCAGCTTCCTTAAGCCCTTCTCGCGCCGTCGCCTGCACATAGTCCGGTCGCCGTGAAGCAGCGTCTGGTACCACCAGTGTGCGTCCTGGCACATGCTCCATTGCGTGCACTCCTACCTCCACCAGATCTTCATACCACCTGGCCTGGCGTCGGCTGAGCTCACGTCCAGGTGCAAATAACCACTTCAGTGGAGCATGATCCCCCATCAACCTGAACTCTGTGAAGATCAAGTAATGTCTCCACGTCTGTGTGGTGCAGTGGTGGATCGCGGCTAGCTCTCGCTCACCTGCGTGGTAGTTCTGCTCGGCTGAAGAGAA